>JAREIK010002604.1:275941-340723 GCA_029783825.1 Sapria himalayana | reverse complement strand
CTCGTATGAGCAAGCTGGAGGTATCTCTTGAAGCATCCCAAACTGGTGCAGAACTTTATCTGGATGATGCCACTCAACAATCTTGAAACAAATAAGTTGTGACATCATCTGCTAGATCTCCTGATCAGCTAAGCAGATATATGGGAGCTAATCAAGTAACTCTTCCACGTATGGTTGCCATTACACCTACATGTGAACACATAATATCAATAAAGTTTACAATAATATGAATATAATTAATATAGAACCATATAATTTTACATAAACATTACCAGATCAGAAGTCTATGCATCTAGCTAATCTCGGTTAAGGAGGAGATCTATCTTTATATTTATTTGTCTAACTATCAATCTTACTGTTTTTCTATCGATCAATCTATCTATCTATATCTTTATATGTACGAATATTAATCTATATATCTTTCTATTTTTATTCTATCAATATATATATATATATATATATATATATATATATATATATATATATATATATATATATTAATATGTCTATATATATATATATATATGTTTATCTATGTATCAATCATTTTTTTAACTATCTATATATTAATTTGTCTATCTATATTTCTATCTATCTATCTATCTATCTATCTAGCGGTGTGTCTATCTATCTGTCTATCTATCTATCTATCTCTCTATCTTTCTTTCTTTCTTATGTTTCTTTTTATCTATTATTATATCTATCTATCTATCAATACATGAATTAATATGCCTATCTATTATTTCCACACAAATGTATCTCATAGTTATATATCTATCTATCTATCTTTATATCCATTTGTCTATCTTTCTATATATCTATATGTCTATCTATCTTTATATCTAGCAATCTATCAATCTATCTATCTATCTATCAATCAATCAATCTTTCTATCTCTTTGTATATCTAATTGCCTATCTATTTATCTATCTATTTTTATATCTTTTTTTCTATTTATCTATCTTTATGTCTATTTATCTATTAGTATGTCTGTAAAATTTTAAATTTGTTTGTCTGACTATCAGTTTATCTCTCTATTTTTTATCTATATATATTTCTATCTATCCATATATCTATTATTCTTTCTATCTATCAATATATTTATTTATCTATCTATTCATATATGTGTCTATCTCTCTATTTATTTATCTATCTATATTTCTATCTATTTGTCTATTTGTCTAACTCTCTATCTATCTTTCTATGTCTCTTTTTCTTTCTGTCTAACTATATATCTATCTGTTTATCTATCTATCTATTTGTTTATCTATCTATCTATATATCTAACTACTTGTCTATCTACTTGTCTATCTATCTATCTATCTTTATATCTATCAGTATATTTATCTATCTATCTTTATATCTATCAATTTGTCATTCTTTTATCGATCTATTATATATTTATTTATCTATCTATCATTTTGTATATATATCTATCAATCTATCTATGTAACTATATGTTTATCAATCTATTTATCAATCAATCAATCAAACTAAATATCATTCTTTCTTTCAATTTGTCTATCACAATGTCAATTTATTTATCTATGTTTGTTTTCCTATCTATCTATGTATTTGTCTATCTATTTATCTATCTTTCTATATATCTTCTTATCTATCTATTGATCTATCTGGCTATTTGTCTATATGCCTGGCTATTAGTCTACCTAACTATATGTCTACCTAACTATCTATATGCCTATATGCCTGTTTGCCTGACAATCAATTTCTTGACTCTCTACATGTTTGTCTATTTGTCTATCTATCTATCTTATTATTTATCTATATATCCTATCAATATATCTAACTATCTATCAATATATATGTATTTTTATTTATCTATTCATTTATCTATCTATATGTGTATCTATTTGTCTATCTATCTAACTATCTATCTGCCTGTCTTTATATCTGAATATCTATTTGTCTATCATATTTTTCTCTCTATCCTTCTATCTCTTTTTATATTTGTCTATTTATATATCTATCTATTTATCTATTTATTTATTTATCATTTATCTATTTGTCAATCTATCAATCAAATAATCTATAAATATATCTATCTATTTGTGTATCTATCTGTCTGTCTATCTATCTATCTATTTATTTGTCTTTCAATCAATATATCTATTTATCTATCAATCGATCTATCAATTTGTATATCAATTTGTATATCAATTTGTCTATCAAACTATCTCTTATCATGTCTATTAATCTATCTATTTAACAATCTATTTATAAATCTAGCTATTTGTCTATTTATCTTTATATCTATCTATCAATCTATCTATCTGTTTGTCTATATGTTTGTCTATTTGTCTATCTATCAATCAATCGATATATCTTTCTATCTATCTATCTATATATCTATTTATCTATCTGTCTATCTATCTATATATCTATCTATCTTTCTATCTATCTATCTATCTATCTATATCTATCTATTTGTATATATATATATATATATATATATATATATCTAGCTTTCTATTTAACTAACTATCTCTTTCTATCTATCTTTATTTTCTATCTATCTGATTATTTATCGGTAAAATTTTTGTGTATATATTTATCTATCTTTCTGGCTAATTATCTATTTATCTATAAGTTTATCTTACTATCTATATATCTGTATATTTATCTATATATTTATCTATATTCTTGTCTATCTATCTATCTATCCATGTATATGTGTATCTATCTATCTCTATATCTATTTTTCTATCTATCTATCTTTATATCTATCTATATATCTATCTATCTATCTGTCTGTCTATCTTTATGTCTATCTATCTATCTATCGATCTAATTATATAAGTTTATATGTTTCTTTATATCTATCTATCTACTTATCAATATATATGTATATAAATCTTTTTATATATCTTTTTATATGTCTATCTATCTCTCTATTTGTCATCTATCTTACTATCAATCTGTATATCTAATAATCTATCAATCTATTTGTCTATCTATCTGTCTGTCTGTCTGTCAATCTGTCTATTTATTTGTATATCTATATGTTTATCAATTAATCAATCTATCAATCTATCTTTCAATCTATCTATCAATTTATCTATCTATTTGTCAATCAATTTGTCTATCAATCTATGTATCTATTTGTCTTTCATTATGTCTATCAATCTATCTATATATCTATCTATTTATCAACCTATCTATCTATATACCTATATATCTTTCTATCAATCTATTTTTATATTTCTTTATCTATCAATTTATCAATCAATCAATCTTTCTACGTATCTATCTATCTATCAATCTATTTATCAATCAATCAAACAATCTATCTAATATATCAATTTGTCTATCAAAATGGCTATCTCTCTATTTATATATTTGTCTGTCCAACTGTCTGTCTATCTATTAGTTTATTTGTTTGTCTATATGTCTGGTTGTCTATTTGTCTATGTGTCTAGATCTTTTTCTATATGCCTGACTGTTTGTATAACTGACTGTCTATTTTGTTGACTATCTTCATTTCTATGTATATGTTTATCTATCTATCTATTTATCTATCTATATAGCTATCTTTTTATCTATTTATTCATATATATCTTTCTATCTATCTATCTATCTATCTATCTATCTATCTATATATCTATCTATCTATCTATCTGTCATTCAATATATTTATTAATCTATCTATCAAGCTATCTATCAATCTATGTGTCTATATATCTATTTGTCTAAGTATCAATCTATTTATATATCTATCTATATTTATTTATGTCTATCTATCTATCTATCTATATATCTATTAAACTGAGTATCAATCAATCTATCTATATGTCTATCAAATTATCTATCTATATATCTATTAAACTGACTATCAATCTATCTATCTATATGTCTATCAAATTATCTATCAATTTATAGTATCAATCTATCTACCAATCTATATATCAATCTACCTATCAAATTGTCTATCAATTTATCAATCTAACAATCTATCAAAATGTCTCTCTATTTGTCAATCGCTCTATCTGTTTATCTATCAATCTATATATCTATTTGTCTATCTAATGGTCCATCTATCAATCTATCTATCTATTTGTCTATCTATTTGTCTGTCTTTTATCTATTTATTTATATATAGATATTTATAAATCTTTCTAGATAGATTGATTTATAGAAACAAAAATAGACATATACACAAATATATTGATAGATAGATACGCATAACGTTAGCCAAATTGTTAGATAGATAGATAGACAAATAGAGAGGAAGACATTTTGCTAGATTGATTGATTTAAAGATAGACATTTAGTTATATAGACAGATAGACAAATAGGCAGGTAGGCATATAGATAGATAAATAGATAGTCAAATGTATAGATAGACAAAGAAAAAAAAGATATATAGTTAGATAGATATAAAGATAAACAAAAATATAGATTCACAAATAGATAGATAGATAGATAGAGAGCCACATAGATAGATAGGTAGATACATTCATAAAACATAGATAGACATATAAAAATATTTCTATATAGACAAATATACAATTAGACACATAGAGAGATATACAGATAGATAGATATCCAAATAGAAAGATAGATTAATAGATAGATAGATAGATACAAAGATAAATATATAAAATATAGATAGTTAGATAGATAGATAGATAGACATGTAGAAAGATATATAGATTAACAAAAAATAAATATACAGATAGAAAGATAAAAAGATATATAGATTGATTCATATAAGTATAGTCATATAGATAGATAAAGATATACATACACACACACACACACACACACAAAGAGACATATCGAGAGATTGATAGATATATCAAAAGATAGATTTATAGATAGACAAATACATAGATAAAGATATATGTAGATAGACACATAGATAGATAGATAGTTAATTAGTTAGTTAGTCATTTGGCAGATAGATAAAAAGAAAGATAGATAGAGTGATAGATAGATAAACAAATAGACAAAAAGTCAAAAAGACATAAGTAGAATGGTAGATAATCTCAAATATAGATAGATAGATAGTCTTATAGATAGTTAGAAAGATAGACAGATAGATAAATAGATAGAAGTACAAATAGACATATAGTAAAATAAATAGATAGAGTGACAGATACACAAATAGATAGATTGATAGATTGTCGAATAGAATAATAGATAGATAGATTGTTAGACTGATAGATAGATAGATACGTAGATACATAGATATATAGACTAATATACATATCAATAAATTGACAAATAGATAGAGAGGCTAACAATCATAGTGACAAGATGTAGAGATAGATATGTAAAAAGATATACATATAGATAGAAACTTAGTTAGATAGCCAGATGGACAATTAGATAGATATAAATTTAAATAGATATATAGATAGATAGATAGATAAATTGACAGTTAGATAGATAGTTGACAAATATATTGACTAATAGATTAATAGATAAATAGATATATTGATTGATAGACATATAGACACATAGATAGACACTAAGATACACAAATAGATAGTCTTATTGGCAGATAATTAAATAGTTAGATAGAATGATAGAAAGATTGATAGACCAATATATTATAGATGATAAACATATAGAAAGGTAGATAGATAAATAGATAGATAGATGGATATAAAACATATAAATAAATAGACATATAGATAGATAAATAGATTGATAGATTGATAGATAGATAGGTTGAAAGATAAACAAACAGAAAAAAGATAGATAGAAAGATAGATAGAAAGATAGATAGATAGATAGATAGATTGATAGATAGTTAAATAGTTTGACAGATAGATAGATTGATAGATTGTTAAATAGTTAGACAAATAGACAGATAGACAGACAGACAGATAGATGGATAGATAAATACATTGATATATATATATATATATATATATATATATATATATATATATATATATATATATATATTAATAGATTGATAGAAACACATATTTGATAGATAGACAAATAGACTGATAGAAAAATATATAGATAGACATATATTTATATAGATAGATAGATAGACAAATATTGATATAGATATATAGATAGACAGATAAACATATCGATAAATAAATAGTCAAATCACTAGATAGATAGATAGACAGATAGATAGATAAATATATAGATAGCCTGAGAGATAGGTAGAGAGATAGACAGATAGATAGATAGATACATAAATATACATATATATAGGTATATAGATAAAGAAAGTGTGATATATATATAGATAGAAAGATTGATTGATTAATAAACTTATAGACAAATAGATAGATAAACAAATAGACAGATAAATAGATATAGGGAAAATTTAATAGATATATAGATAGATGGATAGAAAGATACATAAACATATAGATTGATAGATTGAAAGATAGATAGATAGTCATATTGAGAGATAGTCAGGTTGACAGATAAACCAATAGACATATAGTCATATAGATAGATAGAAAGTTATATATAATATTAGATAGACATATAGATAGATAAAGAGATAGACATATTGACTAGTTTTTAGATTGACAGATAAATATATAGATATATAGATAGATAGATACACAAATAGATAGATAGATAGATTGATAGATAGATAGATAGACATATACAAATAAAAATAGATAGATAGATAGATATACAAATAGATTGATAGATAGATAGTCAGATCGAAAGATAGACACATAAACACAAAGACACATCGATAGAAAAATAAATTGATTGATATACACATACACAAATAGTTATATAGTCATATAAATTGATTGAAAAATAAATAGATATACTTATAAATAGATAGGATGAAAGACATATAGATTGATAGATTGAATGAATGACCAAAAAAAGATTGACTATTAGACACATAGACAAATAGATAGATATATAGATAGATAAATAGTTAGTTAGTTAGTTAGTTAGATATATAGTTAGATAGTTAGACACATTGACTTATAGAATAATAAATAGAAAGATATTTATACATTAAGACAATAGATAGATTTATGTCTTGTTTAATATTTGAATTTCAAAGAAGAGCAAGATACCATGCATTCTCAAAGCACACTGGCCATGCATGATAACTTATTTCATGTATACATTTATAATAAGTAATTATTCCATCATTATATAATGTTCACATGAGTAATATGATAGATAATTTGATTAGTAATATAGTAAATCATTCTGTTTTAAAAAAATGTGCATAATGTATATATTTCCAAAGTAGCAGATGTGTGGTGTGTGTGATATTGCTTATTTAGTGCAGTCTATGTTTTCTTTACATGTACATTTTTTTGTTTATAATGAATCATGTGTACTAATATACTTATGTACACAAAAAACTTGCCAATTTATTTTTTCACACATACAAAAAATTAGAAATTGGCAAGAGTAGCCTGAGTGTATAGGTGAACTATTTTTAGTTTAAATGTTGATGAAACCAAAAACAGGAGAGGCTAGCACAAATGCACCAGCTAATTATGAGGATGATTAAGTTTTAAATGTTGATGAAACTATGTTATATTTTTGTTTTAACCATGTAATTTTTGTATCAAAATTATTTTTGAACTATTTTCGGTTTTTGTTAATTATTTCTTAACTTTTTGATTTTTGGCTTCCTGTTCATCTTTTAGATGCTCTCATAAAATTTAGTGGTATAGGTGAAGTTATATTATCTCATTCTGATGTTGTAAAGAAGATGTGAGACTATATAAAAAAATAATCTACAGTTATGCCAACATTCATCATCTTCACCTCCCCACGATGAGAATTTGTGGTGCTATTCTTCAATTTCAATTATTTAAAGGATCCATCAGATAGGTGGAGAATAATATGTGATGATGAGTTGAAAGAGCTACTCTAACACAAGTCTTTCACTAGATTTGTAGTCTCAAAGCTTTTATCTTCTCACTTCTTGAAGAATGAATAGTGAGTGACATGTGGGCACATGATTTTTGCCTATGTGTAGATAACAAAAAAAGATTTTTTTGGTGGCATCATTGTTCTTAATTATAGGTTGTTCTTTGTTTGGTTGACTAACCTAACCATGATTCTTTGTAGGACATCTGATGTGCAAACATGGCATCAATTTTCGAAGATGACAACTTCAAGTGTCACATGTTCATATAGTTTTTGCTTTTTGATTTTGATTTTATTTTTGATTTTGATTTTGATTTTGATTTTGTTTTTTGAAATGTTTTTGCGGCAAAATGAAAGATTTTGTATTTTTGTTGATACTGTTTGATCATTAAAATTGATGTAGTTTGAGCCAGCACTAGGAAGAGGAGAGCCATATGTGACTAGAAGAAATCTAGATTATTTCCTTTAGTGCGAGCCAACACAAATTGATGCAGCCAAAAAATCTATCAACCAAAATATAACCCACACACTAAATCATTTATTATTATTTTTTTATTAATTTTTTAGCACTATATTTAATTTGCACACTACCATAACACACTACATGCATTCACTGCCCACACTACTTCACAAAGCATGCCACACTACATTCATATAACTACCCACTACCTTTCCACACATGCATCCATTTTGCACACTGTCACATGGCACAAGCCACATTGCCACCTTATTTGTGTCATACTACATACACATTGATACTACTGCACACACGCACGTGGTGCATTCCATACTACCACAAGCGCATAGTAGACTTCCATGTAGTGCACGCCATACTGCCACATGATGTGTCACCCTCTTATTTCATGCAAGACTGCCACTTTATGTGTCACCCTATTATTGCATGCCAGATGGGTTGTGTTGTGATGCAATTATTAGTGTCTAGTTTTCTTGATTATTAGTGCCTAGTTTTCTTACAGATGGATATCATTGGGTTGTGTTGTGATGAGATGTGAATTACACTTTCAGGGATGAAAAAAAAATCAGATATTTAGCAAGCTAGATGTTTGTACATTTTCTCTTAATATTTATGATGAAAAAAATACTCTAAGCATTGTACCTGATTCCTCTACTCATTGTACAAACGTGCTGCTATTGCTGCTACTTTCCATGCACAGGCATCACACTTGTCTGCTGCAATTGGTTTATTCCTTCATGGTGGTTTTATATTTTCATCTCTCTCTTCAAAGCTATTGCTCAATTGAGTTGCACCTAGGACACAAATAGTATCATGCAAGATTGGAGACTCATGCTTGGGGTCAATGGAAACAAGGATAAGCTTCAAACGGGCCCTGATAGCTATAATGGAGTTTCAATAAATTTTATTAGTCCTTCATATTTACACTAGAAAATGACATTCACATGGTGAAAACACTTACTTTTATGTAGCGTAAATGTGATCTCATGAATATGTGCTTTGGCGAGCCCACTTTACATCTAGATTATTGTTGTTTTATTGATCTTGTTAATGAAGTATGAGCTATAGCTATTAATAATTGATTCACATGTTGTTATACATTCTGTGTATCTAAACCTATTTTAGTTTGGCCTGAATTATGAGTATGTGGTGAGCAATTACCATGTATCCCCTGCCATGGCTGCCGGTGCACATTGTGTTGTTGAGCCACATTCCGAATGATTGGAATATACTTGCTAGATTAATTTTCATCGATATTGAACCTTGATGAAGGTTCCACTCTTTTCTTGTGTGATATTTCTTGATTTTAAAAAATTACAATGATTAATTGGAGAACTTTGTTTTGGGTGTGTAAAGTTATAGCCCATCATCCCTTGTTTTCTTTTGGAGCATTCTTGTTCTATCTCTTCATCATTTGGTTTGTCCTAGGGCACATGAATACTTGCAAGTTTCATGGAGCTGACCATCAGTTTTGGATGAAATAAAGATAGACCAATATGGGAAATCAAGTTAGCGCAATCATTTACTTGTTAATTACCATGTGAAAGTGATCTGTTTATGTGAAAAAGGAGATTGAAAACAACATTTAATCTACATAAACCAATTCCTTCTTATTTGCAATATGCTCTCCATTCTCATATACCATGGAACAAAGAAATTGGTGATGATTTGTGATCAAGTAAATATGATTAGGGTAGGCATGGCCAAATTTAATAATGGAAATGGTTAAATATTTTGTACTACAATCCTTGGGTTTGTTTTTGGTCAAATGGGCTGGGCAACCTATAATACAATATTTAGCCACTAGGTCACCTTCAACTGCAATAGTGTAGGTAGCTATCTTATGTTTCGCAAAGATTGGGTCAGAACCAGTTGAACCAAGCAAATCAACTCAATCATCATCTCGCCCAAGGGCTGCCGCATAAGCAGATTGTAAAATCTTGTAAAATTGCACTAGTTTTTAGCAGCTTTCAAATTTACTTGTATTGAATGTTGTGTAAATTGTAATGCAGACCCTAATAACCAGTAGAAATATCCAGAGGACTCTTGATAGATATTTAGATTGATAGGTAGATAGATATAAAGCCAGACAGACAGACAGACAGACATACAGATAGATAGATAGATAGATAGATAGATAGATAGATAAATACATAGATTGATAGATAGATTGATAGACAGATGGATAGACAGAAAGATAGATAGATAGATAGATACATATATAGATAGATATATAGTATGACAGATTGATAGATAGATTGATAGACATATAGATAAATAGATAGATAGACAAACAGATAGATATATAGATAGATAGATAGATAGATAGAGAGATAAACAGATAGATAGATAGATAGACAAATAGATAGATATATAGATAAATATATAGAGAAATAGATATATTGACCGATAGAAAGATAGATAGATACATAAATAGTAAGATAGATAGATATATAGATAGATAAATAGAGATATAGAGAGATAGATAGATAGATAGATAGATAGATATACAGAGACATAGATAGACATACAGATAGATAGCTAAATAGATAGATAGATAGACAAACATATAGACAGATAGATAGATAGACAAACATATAGACAGATGGATTGACAGACAAAAAGATAAACTAATAAATAGATAGATATATAGAAAGATTATTAAATAGATTGAAAGATAGATAGATAGAAATTTAGAGAGAAAAAAATAATTGAATGATAGATAGATTGATAGACAAATCGATAGAGAGATTGATAGACAGATTGATATATAGATTGATAGAAAGATTAATAGACAGATTGATAGACAGACAGACAAATAGATAGATATACAGATAGATAGATAAATACATAGATAGATTGATTGATTGATTGACAGATGCATAGACAAAAAGATAGAAAGATATATATATATATATATATATATATATATATATATATATATATATATAGTATGACAGATTGATAGATTGATTGATAGACATATAGATAAATAGATAGATACAAAAACATATAGATATATAGGCAGATAGATAGAGAGAGAGATAAACAGATAGATAGACAGAGAGACAAATAGATAGATATATAGATAAATATATAGAGAAATAGATATATTGACCGATAGATAGACAGATACATAAATAGTAAGATAGATAGATATATAGATAGATAAATAGAGATATAGAGAGATAGATAGATAGAGAGATAGATAGACATACAGATAGATAGCTAAATAGATAGATAGATAGATTGATTGACAAACATATAGACAGACAGATAGACAAACATATAGACAGATAGATTGACAGACAAAAAGATAAACTAATAAATAGATAGATATATAGAAAGATTATTAAATAGATTGAAAGATAGATAGATAGAAATTTAGAGAGAAAAAAATAATTGAATGATAGATAGATTGATAGACAAATTGATAGAGAGATTGATAGACAGAATGATATATAGATTGATAGAAAGATTAATAGATAGATTGATAGACAGACAGATAGATAGATATAAAGATAGATAAATAGATAGATAGACAAATAGAAAAACATGTAGAACGAAAGAATGATAGATAGATAAATAAACAAATAGATAGAAAGATAGATAGACATAAATAAATACAGGGAGATACACAGATTGATTGATAGATATATTGATAGATAGATAGATAGAAAGTTAGATAGATATATAGAAAGATAGATGGATAGATAGATAAACAGTTAGAAAAATAGATAGATAGACTGATAGAAAAAATGATAGATAGATTGATAGATAGATAATAGACAAATAGATAAATATATAGGTAGACAGATTCATAGATAGATAGATAGATAGATAGATAGACTTAGAAATAGATAGATAGATATATAGTTAGATAGACAGATAGATAGACATATAGAGAAATTGATAAATAGACATAAAGATAGATAGATAGACAGATAGATAGAAAGATAAATAGACACATAGATAGATAAAAAGATAAATAGACACATAGATAGATAGAAAGATAAATAGACACATAGATAGATGAAGGATAAATAGACACATAGATAGATAGAAAGATAGATATATAGATAGACAGATAGATAGACAGATAGACAGACAGAAAGATAGATAGATAGATAAATAGATAGCTAGATAGATAGATAAATAGATAGATAGACAGATAAAGACACATAGATAGATAGATAGATAGTAAGACATATAGATAGACAGATAGATAGAGAGAAAGATAGACAGGCAAACAGATAGAAAGAAAGATAAATAGATAGAAACATTGATAGAAAGATAAATATATTTATAGATAGATAGATAGACAGATATATATGCAGACAAACATATAGATAAAATGATTGATTCATAGAAATATAGAATGATAAATAAATCGATAGATAGATAAATTAATAGAAAGATTAAAATATAGACAAATAGACAGATAAATAGATAAAATAATTGATTGATTGATTGATTGATAGACAAATTCATAAACAAATTCATAGATAGATCGATAGAGAGATTTATAGACATAAATATAGATAGATTGATAAACTGATAAAAACATATATAGATAGATAGATTAATAAATAGATAGATTAATAAATAGATAGATAAACAGATTGATAAACAACTAGATAGACAAATAGATAGAGAGATAATATGGCAAGAGATAATTAGATTGAAAAATGGATAGACATATAGACTGATAGATAGACAGGTAGATAGACTGATAGATAGATAGATAGATAGAGAGCTAAATATACAAAGAATTAGATAGTTAGATAGAAATAAGGAAAGAAAGATAGATAGATAGATAGATCGATAGATAAATATACAGATAGATAGTTAGACAGATTGATTAATTGATTGACAGAATGATAGAGAGATTGATAAACATATAGATATATGATAGATAGACATTTATATAGACTTATAGATTGACAGATAAATATATAGAGAGATTGATAGACATATTCATAGATTTAAAGATTGATAGATAGGTAGATAGGTAGATAGATAGATAATTAAATAAATAAATATACAAATAGATAGATAGATAGATAGAAAGATAGACAGACAGACAGATATATAGATAGATAGATAGATAAACATATAGGTAGATAGGTAGATAGATAGACAGATAGATAAATAGATCAATAAACACATATATAGATTGATTGATATATACATAAATAGATAGTCAGATAGATAGATTGATGAATGGACAGAAAGATAGTCATATAGATAGTTAGATAGATAGATAGATAAATAGATAGTTAGACTTATAGCAAGAAAGATAGATATATATATATATATATTGAATGAATGAATGATTGATTGATAGACAAATTCATAGACAAATTCATAGATAGATTGATAGTAAGATTTATAAACAAAAATATAGATAGATTAATAAACATTTAGATACACATATAGATAGATAGATAGATAGATAAATATATAGATAGATAAACAATTAGATAGTCAAATAGATCGAAAGATTATAAGATAAGAGATAGATAGAAAGACATATAGATAGATATATAGATAGACTGATAGGTAGACACTTAGATATACAGATAGATAGACAAATAATTAGATTGATTGAGAAATAAATATACAAAAAGTTAGAGAGATAGAAAGAAAGAAGGAAATATGATAGATAGATAGATAGATAACAGATAGATAAATAGATAGATAGACAGATAGATTGATTGATTGATAAACAAAATGATTGATAGATTGATATACATATAGATAAATGATTTATAAATATTTATATAGACTTATAGATATACAAATAGATAGATAGACAAATAGATAGACATATTGATTGATAGATAGATAGAAAGATAAATATAAAAAATACAAATAGATAGATAGAAAGATAATCGATAGATCAACATATAGATTGATAGATAAATAGATAGAATGATAATTAGTTAGACAGTTAGATAAAAAGAAACATAGATACACACATAAATAAATAGATAGATAGATAGATACATAGATAAATTGATAAATTAAATGAAAGATAGATACATATAAAGATAGATATATAGATAGATAAACAGATTGCTAGACAGATAGATAGTTATATAGATAGATAGATAGAATTATAGAAAAAGATATAGATAGATAAATAGATTGATAGACAGAAAGATAGTTAGATAGATAGTCAGATAGATTGATAAATAAATAGATTGATTGACTTATAGAAAATATATATATATATATATATATATATATATATATATATATATATATATATATATATATATATATATATATAATGATTGATTGATTGATTGATTGACAAATTCATAGACATATTGATAGAAAGATTTATCGACATAAATATTGACAGATTAATAAACATATAGATACACATATAGATAGATCGATAGATAGATAGATAGATATTCAGATTCATAAATAGATAGATGGATAGATTGATAGACAACTAATATTCAAATAGATCAAAAGATTATAAGACAAGAGATAGATAGATAGATAGATAGATAGATAAATAGACTAATAGATAAACACGTAGATTGAAGAATAGATAGACAAATAGATAGACAAATAGACAGATAAACAAATAGATAGACATATAGTAATTAAAAAAATATATACACAATTTGATTGAAGATTAAGAGAAAGATTGATATATATACATAGATAGATAGATAGATAAATAGATAGATATATAGACAGATAGATATACAAATAGATAGACTTATAGATATAGATATTGATAGATAGATAAATAAATTGATAGATAGATTGATGAATAGATAGATAGATAGAGAGAAAGACAAATAGAAATATATATAGATAGATAGATTGATTGATTTATAGACAGAATGATAGAAATATTGATAGACAAATTTATAGATAAGTTGATAGACATTTTGATAGACAGATAGATAGACAGATATAAAACACAGATAGATAAGCATATAGATAGACAAATTGATAGTCATATGGATAGAAAAATATATAGACAAATAGATCAAAAGATTATTAGACAGATATATAGATAGATAGACAGACAGATAGATAGACAAATAGATAAACAAATAGATAGATAGATAGACAGATAGATAGATTGTTAGAGTCATTGATAGATAGATTTATAGACAGAATGATTGGTAGATTGATAGATAATTTGATAGTCATATTAATAGAAAGATTGATAGACAAATTGATAGACATATAGATAGACAAATTGTTAGAAAGATAGATTGAAAGATAGATAGATGGATATATAAATAAATAAATAGATAGATATATAGATAGATAGACTGGTAGATAGATAAATAGATAGATACATAGATAGATAAATAGATATATAGATTTATAGATAGATAGATTGATTGATTCTTTGATAGATTGATAAATAGATATATAGATAGACAGATAGATAGTCTAACATATAGATATAAAGATAGATAGATATTTAAATAAATAGATATAAGATAGATAGATGGAGATATGGACATATAAATAGATAGATATATAGATGAATAGTAGGTAGACAAAAAGATCGGTAGGTATATAGATATGTAGATAGATAGAAAAATAGATAGAGAGATAGATAAATAGAGAGATAGATAGATAGATAGACAGACAGACAGACAGACAGATAGATAGATAAAATGATAGATAGACTGATAGATAGATTGATAGATAAAATATAGATTGATAGACAGATAGATCGGTCGATAGATAGATAGATAAATAGACTGATAGATAGATAGATAGATAAGGATATAGATAGATATATAGATAAATAGATATATTGATAGATAAGTAGATAGATAGATCGATTGATTAATAAATTGATTGATAGATATATTGATAGAAAGATTGATAGATAGATCAATAGATAGATCGATAAAAAGATCGATAGACAAATAGTTAGATAGATTTAAAGATTATTAGACAAATAGATATACAGATAGATAGATAAACATATAGATATAAAAATAGATAGACAAAAAGATATACAAATAGATAGATAGACATATACATAGAAACATAGATAGACAAATATACAGATAGATGGATAGATACATAGAAAGATATATTGATAAATATATAGATGGATAGGCAGATATACAGATAGATAGATAGACAGATAGATATATAGATATATAGATAGATATATAGTAAAATTGACATAAAGATAGATAGATATATAGATAGATATATATATATATAATACTACATATTTACTATAGTATATACGTACTTATATAGTAAAGTATATACATACATATATACTATAGTATATACATATGTATATACTCGGTATATACGTACTAATATACTATAGTAAATACGTACGTATATACCAAGTATATACACACATATATATTGCTTTTGTTGCTACTATAGCTGCTGATAATAAAAGTTGGCCGGGTGATGATGCTCGACTTATGAACTTCCCTGCCAACCACTCCTTTTGAGATTGAGCTAGTTTTTGATGAGTATGTTAGCTACTTCTCCCAAAATAGGACCCAATATTCCTCTTGGCACTCTCTGCCTATAAAAATCAGGTAATGTTACTTTTTTCATTCTGATTGAATATAGTTTTGTGTAATCTAATAAAATTACATGACACTACACGAGCATCATTAGCATCATCCTTTTAAGACTTTGTACAATTAGAACCAATGACTGCAAAACCTACAGCAAGAAAACTTATTTCCTCATCCATACGCATTGTACCATGTTAAAATTACATATCTACACAATTACTAAAAGATTTAAGACCAACCTCTATCTGTCTGGCTAGCCAGGACTAGAAATATCTTCTCGCCACAACTTTGGGGTAGATCTAATACCCATGACTTTTATGACCTAGGTTAGTAAGCAATGCACAATGATGTCCAGACTAGCTCAAGCAATTATATATATCAAATGTGCGCGTACGCGCGTGTGTGTTTGTGTGTAAATGGATGTGTATGTATGACAATATGTACATGTCTCCAAAAAATATTAGCACCCATTTATGTATATACTTGATATATATATACATATATACTTGGTATATACATACGAATATACTGCAGTATATATGTATGTATATACTCAATATATACATACATATATTTTGTAGTATATACGTACGTATATATTGTAGCATTATATGTACGTATATATAATCACATAGCCTCAGATGACACTTACACATGTACTTTCATACAAATACACATACCATCAAAGACAACAGAAGAAAATAATCTAAGGCTTTAAAAACATACATATAGGTCTCTCAGGCATGGTCAGCATCTTCTAGTTCTTTGTCCTGGGAGGATAACTTAGTACATTTACAAACCAATAAAGATTACAACACTATGCCAATGATAAATAGATAGACTAGAGCATGCAACACCAATTACCATTGGTAGAAATTTCACACAACGAGATAATTATGAGCTTATTTTCAAATTACTGAATCATGAATACTCCATGATTTCCAGTGAACTACTCATCAAAATATTTTTCTGTGTTACCCAGCTTCATGCATCAGTCCATGGTTAATTATAAAAAAGTTAGAAAGTGCTAAAAAAAGGGAACTGGAAATTGAAATGACAACAGGTTGCATGATATTGAATTTTTCCACACCTATAGGTTCATTTAGGAATTGTAATGGCTATTAACATTTCAATAGTTTAAATCCATCGATGATCGATAAAAAGCAGTCGTAGATTTGGATTGAGACAACACAGATCTGCACAAAATAAGAGTGTTAAGAACAACCCTGCATTTGCATGGGACTAGAATTTGTTCGTTCATCTCATAGTAGTCAGTTATACAAATAGATAGATAGAGATAAACAAAGATAGATAGATAGAAAAATAGGTAGGTAAGAAGATATATCTTTTCTAAGTATTACAATACTTAAAAAAAGTAGACTTTATCGCACAAATAGTCATCTTCTCACTATCTAAAAAAATCTTAAATAAAATAAATACACTCAAAAATCTTAAGCAAAAAATAAAAAAACTCTGATAAATATAAAAATTAATATTAGCTACAATCTAAGAATACTAAAAACAACATCCAATTGAATAAGAATTTATTTGTTGACACCAATTCTTTTCAAAAATAACTAAGAACACTCATATGAAATAGAAATGCCTTAATTTTCACAATTAAATATTAGTTCTTTCTTTTAGCTGTCTAATTCATTGCATAAGTTCTAGCACATGATATCTAATTAATAATTTTATGCTTTTCAAAAAAATAAATCATCTCATGTTGATTTTCCCTATTAGTCCTTTACTTTAAAGATCAAATGTGCAATATCCAAATTTACTCTACTAAGATGCATAACTAATAAAATATTTCATTTATATAACCATTACATATTATGTATTATGAAATCTAATTAGAATCACTTTTGATGACTATCCACCCTCTCATTATACCATTTGCATTTATTATTAAAATTTTACAAATATATTAACTCATATTCTATTATACAATTCACAAATTCTAGAGAGAAATGCAAAATAAAATCCTCTAATTTTTCTTCTACTCTTACAACAACATTAAAACCTCCACTAATAATTTATAGTTCAGACAGAAAGAACATTAGGTGGAATGTTCAAAAAATCAAAAACTACCGAAAGAGATAATATTTGGTCAATATTTAAGATAATTATCCTACTCATTTTTTTGTACCAAAAACTAATTTTTATGTTTAGCATTAGCAACAACAACCTCAAAATTCAGTTTATGTTTTACCTTTTTAATTCATTCAGATATTTAGGTTCCCTAAGGAAGACAAACGACACTAGCACATTATACATTTAAAATAAGTTTCAAATGTCACTATTGAGATGAATGAGTGGTGAAATACTTCATTTATCATAACTTGCTTTAAGATTACCTCTTGTTGTTTTCATACACCCTCATTAAATTAGTTGGAAAATAGTATGTTTAAAAAATCAAAAACCACTCAAAAAGATAATATTTGGTTCATGTTTATGACCATTATTATGATACTCATTTGTTGTCCCATAAACTAAATTTTATGGTTAGCATTAGCAACTACAATCTCAAAATTCAATTTATGTTTTAACTTTTCTAATTCATCCAAACACATAGGTTCAATAAGAGAAACAAATGACACTGACACACCATACATTTTTCATAAAGACAAATGACACTGACATTAACACATAATGTTCTTTTCATACGTAGCACATAATGTTCTAATCATCTTAATATTTTCATGTCACAATCAAACTACATTTTTATTTTCCATAAAATTTATAATCATAAACAAAATTTCGAATCTTTTTTTAAATCAATAACTATATATATCTAGTACTATAGGAATGTCGGATACACACCCCGAGATATATTTACCAATCGCTATATTCTTAATGTTATGGAAAAGTCTTATCTACTCTAATCCCAAAGAACATATATAAGTCGAGAAAAAATATGAGAAGAGAGAATGATAATAGATGATAAAAAAATAATATATATCTAATATAATTATTAATACAAATAATAAAATATCTCAAACTATCATTTATAATCATCCTACAAAAACCCTAAATATCTTACTGAATCATATGACATATCTCTCCTAAATTCTCATATTGTGAATGATAAGAAATTGTAGTATATTTTTCTCATTGTTATACCTCATAATCAATAAATATTATTTACTTGATGTGATATCACTTTTTCTTATTGATAGTAGAGGCATCGATATACCTCATGGTCCATCTCATCATTCTAACAAAACTCATATACAAAAAAATACATGACAAAAAAAGAACATTAGCATTGTAATGCCCCATGGTCAATACAACAATGTAACTGTCTAAAAACCTAAAACAATATTAAAGACTTAAGACTAAACAAAAACGAATGTGATCACTTAAAACATGAGTATTGACTCCAACTAAATGTATAACCCAAAAATTTTGAGTAAGATGGTGGGAAAAACTAATCATAAATATGTGTTGTAGTTTTATTCAACTATTATATTTAATTTTATATTTTTTGATGAGATAGGCTGCCAATTTATTTTTGCTTGTTAAATAAAAGATATGCATCAAAGTAATTACCAAAGACACTAATTAAAACAAGGGTCAATCTTTAAGCTATCATTGATATTTTTGTTGAATCTTTTAATATAATAGAATAATTAAAAAATTTAAATATCCAACAATTATAAAACTATAGTGATAAAAATGACTAATTATTCAGTTCTAGTTAATCATATTTATTCATAATCTAGATGATCATATTTTCTAATTAACCAATTATTTATTGACAATAAAAAACATATCAATATTTTTAGATACAAGTATAAATGAACCATAAGATAATACTTGAAATTATATGTAAACTTTTGATCACATACTTTCAAAATATACTTTTCTGCTTTCATCTAATTATATTTTACTATGAAAATTAACAAGACAAATATATACCTTCCATTTAAATCTTTCAAGATTATACAAAGAACTTAAATGTAAATTATCATTGCATTAAAAATATATATATGATAATTAATCCTTATTGCTGATAGTCCTATCACCAATCAATCATGAGATATATATCAAAAACTCTAATTGAGTTATAATTTTCATTATTTTTTCAAGTCTTGTATTTTAGATATTTATGCATTAGTTTAAAGAAAAATGTTAGATTATCATATTAATTTTATTTAATTTCAAATATGTTTTTACATTTCAGCTTGTTTTTAATATTAGTGAAATGTTTTGTATAAAAACACTCCATATATTTTTTTGTATAATGTATTCACATTTTAGATTAATAAGTATGGGACATTTCTGTTCAATAATTCAACATGAACAAAATTTTCAACCTCCACATTATTTTGCTAGATAACAACATAAAATGAATCATTTCTAGAAATATCTGAATAAAGAAAATGAATGCAAACCCCATGTAAAATGTGACCCATTAGAAACCACAGCTGTAGTATGCTCTCTGCCACATAATATATCCAACCACTGAGCATTGTCACCAGCTGGGAATTCAAAGAGCTCTGGACGAAGTGGTTCTGGTATTCGCAATTGACACACTTTTCCATTTCTTCCTGTTTTCCAACTCTGATTATACCCCCATACATAAATCACAATCTTTGTTGCTGAAACCATGGGCATTGCAGGATTGCCTAAGATATCATTCATGTCCATCATACTATTGTACCACTGACCATCATCAATTAAAAAGACTGCAAAATAGAAAATGACCATGACCATAACAACATTGAGTGAATTACAAATAACAGAAAAAAATCAGCTTGATTTTGATTGTTTTGCAGAATCATTTAAATAATTAACTGAAATTAAACCAAATTAAATCTACCAAAAATCAAATTTTCCATAAATAGATAGCTTTAATCATAATCTAAGAGGGAAAAGTCAGGATGACTAGTAAAAAAATTAGTCATCAGAAGTAAATCAAACAGCTATTCTTGAACTGATTACAAACTTCTACAAAATCATTTAAGAATCAACGTTTAAATGAAAAAAATCATGACGTAGAATTAAGAGATTCTTTACAAAGAAAATGGAATAACAAGTTTTTTAGATGGGACAAAATAAGATCCAATGACAATCACCGCTCAAACAATCATATACAGATACGATTTAAAAAATTGTGCAGATTGTGAAACTATGGGGTAAACGTAACCCAATGAAAACTGAAATTGATAATGAAACTTATATAACAAAATAATTTTAAACGTACGAAGAATGCTAAGCCTCACCTTGAGTATAAGATTTGGTGGACTTGAATAGTAAAAATGAACCTTTCGACTTGAATACTTAAAACAAAGCTTTAGACTTAAATACTTAAAACGAACCTTTCGGCTTGAGTACTAAAAATTAACCTTTCAACTTGAATACTAAAACTAAACAATGAAATACGCGAATGAACGAAATTCTATAAGCAGTGACTTGGGCAGAGAAGCTTGTTCAATCAAAGAAATGGGTAACTAAAGATTCATCCTTGAAATGAGTCATTCACATCCATTGATATGAAATCAATTTAGAAGATGATCGAGTGAACTATGATGTTAAGAGATGAGTCATTAATAAGTTTGTGTTATTTTAAAGATTCACCAATGTTATTATGTTAAGGTGGAATTATATTTTGGGGTATCCCCTAAAATATTAAAAAAATTTAAACTGATCTTTTAATATTAAAAAAAAAAGACACCAAACATAAAAAAATAAAAAATCTAGACACTTGAATTCATAATCATAAACTACCCTCACCCCTCTCCACTACCCCTCGCCCTTGCCCCTAGCCCTTGCCCCTCTTCCTAGCCCCTTGACCCTCTCTAAAAGCTCCACGACGGAGCTCAACGAAGCTCCGCCATGGATCTCGGTGGAGTTCATAGAGAGGGACGAGGGGAGAGGGGTGAGTGAAGAGGGGCAAGGGGAGAGAGGTGATGGAAGAGGGGCGAGGGGTGACTTTTGAGGGGCAAGGGATGATAGGTGTGGGGCAAGGCCGAGGACGAGGAGCAAATGGTAACGAGTGAGGGGTAGGGGAAAGGACAAGGGCGAGGGGTAGGGGAGTGAATGAGGGTGAGAGGCATGAGAGAGGGGCGATGGTAGTTTAGAATTTATGAATTCAAGTGCAATAGTTTCGAATTTATTTATAGTTCGGTGCTTTTTTTCAAATGTTAAAATATTAGTTTCATATTTTAAAATATTTCTGGGGGAGTACTCCAAAACATAAATCCGTCACAAAATCAAGAATTTATTAGCAATGGAAAATATGTCGCTAAATCAATATTTTAAAATATTTATAAGTCCATCATTAATCCATTGCTATTTTTTTCATAAAAAAATCATAAATCCATTGATATTTCCTAAATAATCCCTTGCAATTTAGTTAGGGTTTGATCCCTAGCTAAAATTTCCTAGCTAAATTGATATTTTCTTGTAGTATTATAGACTAATTGATTGATTGACAGATAGATAGATAGATTCATAAATAGATATACATATAGATAGATAGATAGATACAAATATATATAGGTAAAAAGATAGATAGATACATAGATAAACACATTGACAAAAAGATAGACATCCAAGAAGATTGACCGATAGATATACATATGGACAAATTGATAGGCAGACAAATTTAGAGAAAAAAAGATAGATAGATATATAGATAGATATATAGTAGATAGATTTATTGATAAATTGATTGATAAATAGGTTGATAGCCTTATAGATAGATAGATTTATAGAATGAAAGAAAGATAGATTGATTGATTAATAGATAGACAGATAGATATAAAGCTAGATAGATTGATTGATTGACATAGAGATGCACAAATATATAGATAGAAAGATAAATAGACAGATAGATACATATGTAGAAAGATAGATAGATATACATGTAGATAAACCGATAGATTTAAGAATAGAATTTAAAAAGATTGTTAGATATATAGAGAGACTTATTAATATACATAAAGATAGAAAGATAGACAAATAGATAAATAGATTGATTACTATATAGATAGATATATAAACACAAAAATAGATAGATATATAGACAGAAAGATAAAAAATAGATAGATAGATATATAAATAGATAGACAAATATAATAGATAGATTGATTGATTGACAAATAGATATACAGATAGATATATATATTGACATATAGATATGCAATTAGATAGATAGATTAATAGATAGAGAAATAGATAAATAGATATGTAGATAGTAAGATAGATCAACAAATAGATAGATAGATATATATATATATATATATATATATATATAGACAGATAAATAAACAGATATTTAGACAAATAGATATATAGATAAATAAAAAGATAGATACATAAATAGATAGATAGAAAGTAGATAGATAAATATAAAAATATATCGATAGAAAGATAGATAGACAAATATATAAGGAGATAGAAAGAAAAATACATAGATGTATAAATAGATTGATTGATAGATTGATTGATAAACAAATAGATAGACATATATATATATATATATATATATATATATATATATATATATAGATTGATAGAAAGATTGATAGACAAGTTGAAAGATAGATTTATAGACATATTGATAGACTGATTGAAAGAGAGATAGTGTTTGATAGACAAAAAGATAGATTGATATGCATATAGATTGAGATATTATTTGACAGATAGATAGATGGATTAATAGATAGGTAGCTAGTCAAATAGATAGATATATATATCAAAAGAATTATAGATAGAGAAATAAATATATAAATAGAAAGATAGATAGACAGATACATAGATAGATAGATAGACAGATATATAGATAGATAGATAGATAAATATATATATATATATATATACACAAATAGATACACAAATATATAGATAGAAAGATAAATTGATAGATAAATAGATAGATAGAAAGATAAATTGACAGATATTTAGATAGATAGAAAGATAGATAGATAAATATATAGATAGAAAGATAGATTGACAAATAGATATATAGGAATTTAGATAAATAGATAAACATATTAATATACATATAGATAGACATATAAATAAACAAATAGATAGACTAATAGATAGATTGATAGATAGATAGACATATATATATACATATAGACATACAAATATATTGGCTAATAGATAGAAAAATAGATAGATCAATCGAAAGACAGATATAATAGATAAATAGATAGATATATAAATAGATAGATATTTAGATAGATAAATTGACATATAGATAGGAAATCAGAAAGTCAAATAGATAGATAGAATGATAGATAGTTAGATAGATAAATATATATACATTGATAGAAAGATAGAAATATAGTCATATATATATATAGACAGATAGAAAGATAGATAGATAGGTAGATAGGTAGTTAGATAGATAGATAGATATACAGACATACAGATAGATATATAGATAAATAGATAGTTCAATAGGTAGTTAGATACATCGATAGATAGATAGATAGATAGAATGTTATATAAATAGACTGATAGATATACATATTTATAGACAAATAGATAGATAGATGTATAGGAAAATATATAGAAAGAAAGATATACATAAAGATACATAGATAGATAGATAAATAGATATATAGTTAGATACATAAATAGATAGATAGATAGATTATAAGATAGATTGGTATATATACAAATAGAAAGATAGAAAATTGATTGATAGACATATACATAGATAGATAAATAGATAGATAGACTAACTGATTAACAGGTGGAATGTTTCACAGAAAACTAGATAGATAGATAGATAGACAAATAGATAGATTAATATATAGAAAGATAGATAGTTAGTTATTAGACAAATAGATAGATAGATTTATTATTAGATAGATAGACAAATAAATAAACAAGTAGATAGATAGATTGATAGATAGAAAAATAGATAGATAGATTTATATATAGACAAATAGTCAGATAGTTTGATAGATATATAGAAATATAGATAGAATGATTTATAGAAAGACATATAGATAAAAATATAGATTGATATATAGATAGATAGATATACAAATAGATAGATAGATAGATTTATAGATTGATAGATAAATAGATAGATAAGGACATAAATAAATAAAAAAATAGACAGATTGATATTTAGATCGATAGATAGACAGATATAGATATAGATACATAAATAGATAGATAGATAGATAGGCATATAGAAAAAAATAGATAGATAGATCGATAGATAGAAAGGCATATGATATATAGAAATATAGATTGATAGATTTATAGATAGATAAATAGATAGACAAGCACATACATAGACACATATATAGACAAATATATTCATAGATAGTTAAACATATTTAGAGATAGATAGATAGATAGTTAGATTGATTGATTGACAAATATATAGATAGACAAATAAATAGATAGATAGTGAGACATATAGATCAATAGGTTGATTGATAGAAAGACTGATAGATAGATAGACAGATAGATAGATAGACAAATAGATAGATAGATAAATAGATAAATAGATAGGTAGATAGGTAGATAGGATACATACATAGATAGATAGATACACAAATACATCGATAGATAGGTAGATAGATAGATTGATAGAAAGATAGATAGACAGTTAGAAAAATAGATAGACAGACAAAAGGTTAGATAGATTTCTAGATTGATTGATAAACACATTGATTGATAAATTGATAGACTTATAGATAGAATGATTGATAGGCAAATCGATAGTTAGATAAATGGATAGAATGATTAAAAGATATATAGACAAACAGATAGACAAATAGATTGATAGATTGATAGGTCGATAGATAGATAAATTAATTGATTGATTGATAGTTAGATAGATAGAAAAATAGACATATAGATATATAGATAGATATACAGATAGATAGACAAATAAATTGACAGATAGATACATAGATCTATAAACCAATAGATTGACTTAATGATTAATAGATATATAAAAAGATAGATATATTGATAGATAAATAGAATGACACATAGTTAGCCACATAGATAGACACATATATAAGCACTTAGATAGACATATTGAAAGAAAAATAGATAGATAGACCCAGAGATAGATAGATAAACATATAGATAGATAGATTGATTGATTGATTGATTTATAGATAAATAGATATATATATAGATAAATAGATAGAAAAACAGATAGATAAATATATAGATATATAGATAGATAGATAGACAGATAAGTAGATAGATAGTTAGACAGTCAAGTAGACAGATAGATAGATAGACAGACATCTAGATAGATAGATAGATAGATAGACAGATAGATAGACAGATTGATTGATTGATTGATTGATATATAGATAGATAGAAAGATAGACATACTAAAAGACTGATAGATAGATACATAGATAGATAGATACATATAAAGACAGATATATAGACAGATTAATAGATATATAGAAATTTAGAAAGATAGATAGTTAGCTAGAAAAATAGATATATATTTTGATAGATTTATTGATCAACAAATAGATAGACATATAGATAGATAGATAGATAGATAGACACTACAAAAATTGTTTGTTTAGCTACAAAAATTTATCTAGAAAAATAATTTCTAGCCATTTTGTGAGGGATTAGCTAGGGTATAACAAGTGATGTATGATTTTAAATTAAATGAAAAATTTGCAATAGATTTGTGACTGATTAAAGAAGGATATTTTTGATGGAAACTTGTCCCTTGCTAATATTGTCCTAAATTTTGGCGCAAAGATTGGCACCAAATTTAGCAACATCTTTAGAGATGGATTTTTTCTAGCTAATTAGCTTTAGAAAAAATCCCTCGCTAAATTGTTATCTAGAAATTTTTGTATAATTATATATTAATAGTAAGCAATTAGTCCTTAATTAATAATAATTATCACATAATATATCCATTTAGCTAGGAATTCTTCCCTAGCTATTTAGCTAGGGATTAATTTTTGTCTTTAATCTATACTGAATTATTTTCTTTATATATTATTTGTTTTAATATTTTTTATAATTTTATATATTAAAGGTTCGTCATGGTCTTTGGATAAGGAATCTTTGAAAGACACCTACTCCTTATATAATCATAAAGATAGGATTTTATAATTAAATAATTTAAAAAATATCTAAATACGAATAAAAATTTATATTAATAAATACTAAGATAAATATTTTTATTTTTAGAAATTTTTTAAAAAAAAATACAAAACATTATTTAAATTATTTAATTATGCTATATAAATATACTTATTAATATATACATTAAATAATTAATTATATAATTATAAATATTTTTTAAAATATTTGTAGTAATAAATGAACATACATAAACATTTGTATTAATAAAAACCTAAAATAATTATTTGTATGATAAAAAATTTTACAAAAAAAGTGAATTAATGAATAGAAAAATAAATATTTATATTAATAATACTTAAAAGAATTACTTTTATGATTATATAAATTTTTTAAAAAGTTATTTTAAAAAAATTTGAATTATTTGAAATTTAAAAAAAAAATCATAATTTTCAAAAATTTTAAATAAAATAAATTGATATTTAAGTATAAATGAATATATGTTTTAATTATATCTTAGAAGTGTCAAAAGGGCTGGGCTGGCCCTTCCCATTTTTTTATGGTCACTCTGGGCTAGCTTGATGTTCCTGTCATGCCACGCCTGACACGGTGATTTGAGCATGACACTACATGTGGCTTGGAATCTAACCCAAGTTCGAATGGTTTAGACCGGGTTGGTCAGGTTGGACTAGTCGATTTGACTCAAGGCAAGTCTTTTTTAAAAAAATTAAGGTTTCAAGGGGCATGTCGCCACATCACCATTGCCCATTGGGCATGTCGAGACTTTGCCCATTGTGCGTCACCACATCATCCTCCCTGCCATGCCCAAGTTCCAGGCACCCATGCCATGCTTGGCATGGCACATGGGCCAAAATTCCTAGGCATGGCACGACATGATTCATGCAGAGGGTCAACCCAGCATGGGCCTGGGCATGACATAACAGCGTACCATGTCGTGCTAGGCATGACTGAATTGCGTCAGACTTTGGGCCATGCCCTGGCCACCTGGCTCTTTTGACACCTATATTATATCCAAAAACTTTTGATGATTTATAAAAAAAATTTCTCGAGGTGCTTATTAAAAGAATACGTCAAATGTTTTTTATGGTTTCAAAAGAGTTTTTTAAAATATTACTAATGATATTTTTTTGTCCTAAAAATACTTAAAATTATTTTTAGCCCTATAAACACTTTGAAGAGCACTACCAATCTGACCCTACATTGATTTGAATTCAAGTTTTATTTTTGCACTACTGAAATTTATAAAAGTTAAACCTGTGAGTAAAATATTTAATATTAGCTTTTTATATTTCGTTCTTATTTAAATAATAAATATATCTTTTTTTATAATCTTCTCACTTTATGTTATTTTAAAATTTTTATAAAATATAAATTATATCAAATAATATGATTTTTATGCCTAAAAATTTATTTCATATTTTATTCATAAAAATATATTAAATTCTAAAAAATCATATATATATATATATATATATGTTTATTTATGAAATACTTTTTTATAATTTCGTAATATTTTTTTATTTATAAAATAATATTATAAATTTATCCAAAAATTATTAAAAATATGAAATATTATAAATTTTGTAGGGTTATATATTTATACAATTTAATTAAAGTTATATGAAATAATATGTTTTTTTAAAATAAAGTAATATGAAAATTTAGCAACAACTTTAGAGATAGATTTTCCCTTGGTAATTGGTAGCTAAATTTAATTTTTTTTTACAAACCCAATTATGAAGAGTTACTGCTGTTGTGATTTCAAAAATTCGATGCCATTTCAGAAATCCGATGTAATTTCAGAAAAACACAACATACAGTGTAGAATAGTCAAGACCTAAACTAGAACACCATCATCCCATCCTTGGCTGTAGGAATCTATAGCTTTTCCATATCATCTCCAACATTCACTTCTCCACTCATGAGTCTATATAACAGGCGCTTTATTTATACCATGAATCCATGATTAATCACACATGTTTTTTCATCCAAATGGAACCCTCTTCATAATTTTTATAACTTCATCTCGTTGAACCATCTTTGCTTTGGTAAGCATGAACACCGACTTATAAGAGCACCACAAACAAGGTCTCGTGTAAAATATTGATGATGAAAAAGGTATTGTTCTTTTTTTTAATCAATTTTTAGGGGTTTAATGCAAAAAATTTGCAATTTCATATCATATCATGTAATTGATTATTTCAGTCTCACACATGTTCATGTTTTTATCAGCATCCCTATCTCTTGTATCATTCTTCGATCCATTTCACTTGAATTAATCAAGTTTTAGAGCATGCCAGCATATCTTACTATTGCATTAATCAATAAAATTTTGACATTTCTGAGCATAGACAGATTATTATCGTTGGATATAGCTATATTAGGTTACTTTTATGATTGAGCTCTAGACCTCTTTAGGTGAATCCATTTATTTTAATTCATGTAGGTACTAGCTGAAGCAATTCAATTTCATCCAAAGGTTCTTGAAGTTGGGTTTATGCTGCAACTTGGGAATTTAATCATAACTTAAATCCTACAAATGCTAGGGTTCTTATGCACAATGGTTTAAGAATCTGCTCAAATTCAGATCTATGGGTTGAGTAAATTTTAATAGAACTTACATACCTCGAATGAATTTTTGTCTTTCTATCTATCTATCTAACTATCTATCAATCTATCTATGTGTCTATCTGTCTTTTTCATCAAACATACACACGGTGCATGTCTAATATTTCAAGCACACGTGCACGTTCACTGCACCATGCACACACTATGCACTTCCAGGCAGTTATGCACATTTGCTACGCATCTAAGAGATTACATCTCATGGCATCATTGCCCGCTATACCATGCTAACACTAACATCATATGCTTGCAAAATAAATCAAACACTAATAAGAACTTTAAAAAACACCTTTTGTAGTATAATCTACAATCTTGAGCCACTTGATCCAATTGTTACATTCTCTATTGGTGAACTGGCCTATCAACATTACATGCATTAATGAGTGCCTCAGTTGGTATTGATTGAACTTTATATAAGATTTGAGTTACTATAAATATGCTCCTTCACTGTTCCATTGTGCACGAACTCATAAACAAGCATATTGCCACCCTCTTGACAATATTCAATGAATTGAACTAAGTTTCTGTGATGTATTCTTAAAAGTAGAATAATCTATAAGAGATGCAGAAATAGTCCAAACAACAATTAGCAGCTACAATTTTTTGATAAAAAGAAAGAAGAAATTTGAGAATTATGCATTAACCTACAAATTATCACGGATTAAAAATATATAATGCTTGATTATATTCTTTTTTGTTGAGATATGTTTCTAATTTGTATATAGTTCAGTCAATGAGCTTCTCATAGTGTTAATGTTGCTCCATTCATGACCCTCTCATCCAACATAAAATGTGCCTTTTCAAAATGGAACATTATGTCGAGATCACACTGACAATTAAAAAATCAGAATTCAAAAAAAAACTAAGTTAAATTACTTCATGTGAAGAATTGAAAGATGAGGCAGATAAGTTCATCGTGTTGCAGTTAAATTCTACTGCATTCCCAAAATGACGATCCATTTTTTTAACTAATATATGTATGAATTCTAAAATCACAAACTTATTCTGCAACATGTATGATTCTACTCACTAATATCATTGCTCATTTAATAGCAAAAAATAAAATAAAAACAAATAAACAAAACAAATTGATTCAGCTCGACTTGATTTAGAATAACACACACTTGAAACACATCTTATGTACAATATTGTAGATGCGATAGGAACTTACTCCATCATTGTCAACACCAACCCGGATAAATAAAGATGCATAGCACTGGTATACAATTTTGTAGTTATGATACTCCAAAAACGAGCACTGCAAAGAGATCACAATACAGAAGCAACTTCAAATAGTGGAACATGAGCAAAACCCATGGCTGTGAAGAATCCACATCTATGAGAAATGAAATTGGAAAAAAAGTAACAAGTTAATAAAAAAATAAAAATGACCTACTACTCTGTGTGAGTAGGGCATTTCCGAACAACTTCACTCCTAGGGCATGCCGTTCTTCAATAGCTTGCCATTCATAGTTGAACTTCCATCATTATATGGTAGATAATAGTTATTAAATTATTGATTTGAACATACATCTTGATAAAAATATATCATACGAATAGAAGTGTGGCATATCTTTCTAGGTTGTAAAAATTATTAGGTGGTGTTTATTAAAAGGTAAACCAAATTATTCCAGTTCAACAATATTTCAAAATTAGTTTAGTTGATCGTGATGATTGTATGTAGCAAAAAGAGATCCAGATAGTGATTATCACTTACAAATAACAAGATAAATGTTCCTCCTCGCTGCTACTATCTCTAGAGGCTAGACATAGCAGAGGCTATAGATTCTCCAACCGGTTTTTTTACTACTATTTTCTCCATCGAACCATTTTTTCCTGATTTAGATGGACATAGAGTGAGCAGAAAGGAAAAAAATGAAGAAATATTGAATGGACAAGAGGACGTGGTTGTACAAGTTATTTACAGTGCACTTGTCTGCCTTTGTGCACGAAAATTTCTATGAACAATGAGGCAAGATAAATGTTATTTCTTATCATTCTTGCTTTAAAAATAATACCTAGTGCTCCCCTAATCACATCCTTCGATTTTTCCCAGATGTCGTTTAGTGGTGTTTTATTTCATTCCACTAATGAAAATATTTTCCAGCTCTAATTCCCTCTGTGCTTTCATTTTAGTATGCCCATCTATAGCAGAAGAAAATGTTTCTAGTTAAAGAAGCAACAAGAACAACAATCATGTGTACAGTAAAGAATGCCAATTTTTTTTGAAGGATTTGATGAAGGAGGTATAGAAGTATTAAGAAAGGGGGTGGAGAAAATAAGAGACGCTTAACAATAGATCAAGTGAAAGCATTGGATAAGAACTTTGACGTGGAGAACAAGCTTGAACCAGAGAGGAAAAACAAACTAGCTCATGAACTTGGCTTGTAGCCAAGACAAATAGCTGTTTGGTTCCAAAACTACCATTCTAAGTGAAAGCAAATTATTACTCACTGAAGCTCAATTATGAAGCCCGTGATCATTATCATGAAGCCTTGATAAAATAGATTAGGGAACTGAAGGCATAGGTCAACGCTAAAAACATGAAGAGTAGTAGCTTGTTCAACAAGGGGGAGGGTCTTTTTTCAGAATTATATGGGAAGGAGTTGAAGAGTGGGTCATTAGATAGTGATTCAAGTGCGATCCTAAACGATGTTAACAATTCGAATCCTGGGATTTCTTCTATCAGGTTGAAAAGCTATAGCAAATCATATATTAAATTCCGATAGTCAAGCATGGAATAATGGATTAATACATACAGACAGGGAATGTGGTTGAAGATTACAGAAGCATGGAATCAAACTGTGTTCATCATAGTTCCTCTCCCGAAAGGATTTGTGATGAATAGTGAACATAAGTGACTTTTAGGATTTTATTCATAACCATAAAATAAATAATATGTATATATATGTGTGTGTGTGTGTGTATATATATATATATATATATATATATAATGATTATAAATTTCATATTATTTGATATTTTTTATAATTTATAAAAATCCTAACTTAACTTAAAATGAGAAGATAATAAAAAAGATTTATTTATTATTTATTAAGAATGGAATATAAAAAAGTTAATATTAAAAATATTACACATTGGTTTACTTGTTATAAATTTAAATAGAGGTAAAAATAAAACTTGAATTCAAATCAACTTAGGGTTAGTTTGGTAGCACTCTTTAAATATGTTAATAAGACAAAAAAATTTTTTAAGTAATTTTAGGACAAAAAAATATCATTAGTAATTTTTAAAAAATATTTTTGAAACTCTAAAAAAATACTTAAAGTGTTCTTTTAATAAGCACATAAAGATATTTTTTTATAACACTTGAAGAGTTCTTTTAATAATTCAAATATTTTTGTAAATATTTTTTTAAAAGATTCTTATAATCATACAAATATTTTTTTTAAGTTTTATTAATATAAATAAATACTTGTTTATTCATTATTTCAGTTTTTTTGTAAATATTTTTTTATAATCATACAAATTATAATTATAGTTTTTTATTAATACAAATAATTATGTATGTTCATTTATTAATTCAAAAATTTTAAAAATTGTTTATAATAAAAGAATTAATTATTTTATGTTTTTATTAAAAGCTATATTTAAAAATATTTATTAATTAAATCAAATATTATTTTTAAGTATTTTTAAAATTTTATAATCCAGCAAATAGTTAATTAAGGCATTATTAATATAAATTTTTATTCGTATTTTTATATTTTTGTAATTATTTATTTATAATATCCTATTTTTATAATTATATGAGGAGAAGGCATCTATCAAGGATCCCTAATCCATATACCATGACGAACCTTTAATATACAAAAATATATCAAATATTAAAAAAAAATAATATATATATATATATATATATAATAATTCATTATAGATTAACGATGGAAATAATCATGAAGTAAATAACTAGAAAAAATTCTAAAGCTAAATGTATATTTTTTGTGAAATTTATTATTTAAGGACTAATCGCTGACTATAAATATATAATTGGAAAAAAAATTTCAAGATAATGATTTAGTGAGGAATTTTATCTTGATTTAATTAGCTAGGGAAGATTCATCTCTAAAGATATTGTTAAATTTAGCACCATTCTTTGTACCAAAATATATGACAAAATTAGATAGGGATATTTATAAATAGAAAATTTCCATTTATAATCCATCACAAAATCATCACAAAATTTTCAATGAAAGTAAAATCAAACATCTCTTACTATTCCCTAGCTAATCTCACACAAATTAGCTAGGGATTTTTCCCTAGCTAAATTTTCACATCTAAACAGATGATTTCTTGTATTTTCTCTCTGTCTATCTTTCAATCTATCTATATGTCTATCTATTTATCTATATATCTATGAATATAGTTGTCTTTCTATCTGTCAATATAACTATATATCTATTTGTTTATCTATATGTCTATCTATCTATCTATCTATCTCTATATCTATCTATTTGTCTATCTACCTATCTATCTGTATATCTATCTATCATATATATCTCTCTATAAGTCTTTAAATCTATATATTGATCTATCTATGTATTTATCAATCTATGTATTAATAAATCTATCTATCTTTGTATATATCTTTTTAATTATCTATCATTCTATCTATTTATATATCTATAAATTTATCTATTGGCTATCAATGTCTATATATTTATCGATTTGTCTGTCAATCTATTATTCTATTTGTATTTATCTGTTTATCCATCGGTCTATCTAATTGCCTATATATCTGTCTACCTACCTACCTACCCGTCTGTCTGTCTATTTATTTATATGTCTATTTATGTTTGTTTCTATCTATCTATCTATCTATCTTGCTTTCTATCTTTCTATTTATCTATCTATCTATCTATTTGTTTATCAATCTATCAATCTATCTATATATTTGTCCATCTATCTATCTATTTGTCTATCTAAATTTCTATCTATTTGTCTATCTATTTATCTTTCTACCTATATAATTATTTATCTACGAATCTATCTAATTGTTTATTTATTTGTCTATATTTCTTTTTATCTATATATCTATTTATCTATCTCTATATATCATTCAATCTATATGTCTATCTAACTATCTATCTATCTATCTATATATCTATGTGTGTGTCTAATAATATGTCTATCTTTTTGTCTATCTATCTATAAGTGTATCTATCTATCTATTTATTTATTTATTTATCTATCTAGCTATGTATATGTCTATATATCTATCTATTTATTTTTCTATCTATCTAATTTATTTATGTGTCTATCTTTCTGTCTATCTTTCTTTATATCTATTTTTCTATCTATTTGTCTATTAATCTATGTATCAAAATGCCAAACTATCTAACGAACTACATATAAATATGTCTATCTACTTGTCTAACTATTTGTCAAATTATCTATCTGTCTATCTATCTATCTATTTATATTTGTATCTATCAAACTATATATCAATCTAACTATTAAAATTTTTATCTATCTTTCTATCTATCTATATATATATCTGTCTATTTGTCTATCAATCTATCTTTATATCTGTATGTCTATAAGTCTGTCTATCTATCATTCTATTTATTTATTAGTGTATCTATTTGTTTGTCTATCTGTATCTATCTCTCTATCTATCTATTTATTTAATTGTCTATCTATCCATCTATCTATCCATATATATATATATATATATATATATATATATATATATATATATATATATCTCTATCTATCTGTTTATCTATCTATTTATTTATATATCTATCTATTTATATATCTATCAATTTATATAACTATCTTTTTGTCTATCAATCTATATGTCTATATTTCTATCGATCTATCTTTCTATCTTTATTTCTATCTATCTATCTGTTTATCTTTTTTTTCTATATATATGTCTATCTATCTATCTATCTATTTGTCTATATATCTTTCTATATATCTGTCTATCCATCTAACTATCTATTTGTCTATCTATCTATCTTTTTAACTATCTATATATCTATCTATTTGGCTATATATCTATCTACTTGTTTAGTCTATCTATCTATATATCTATTAATCTATCTATCTATTCATCTAACTATCTATCTATCTCTATTTCTATCTTCTAGTCTATCAATTTGTTTATCTAACTATCTATATATTTGTCTCTCTATCTATATATCTATCTATCTATTTATCTATCTCTCTATTTTTCTTTCTATCTTTTTATCTATTTATCTATCCATCTATTTGTCAGTCTATATGTATATATATATATATATATCTATCTATCTATCTATTAATCTATCTATCTCTTTGTATATCTATTTGCCTAATAATATATCTATCTAACTTTCTTTCTATAAGTGTATCTATTTATATAATTATTTTTCTATCTATATGTCTATATATATGTCTATCTATTTGTCTCTCTACCTATTTATCTATCTGTCTATATTTCTATCTATCTCTCTTTGTATATATCTGCCTATCTATCTATTTATCTATCTATCTAACTATATGTCTATCGATCTGTCTATTAATATGTCTATCTATCTATCTAATTATCTATTTATTTATCTATCAATCCATATATCTATCTGCCTGTAAATCTATCATCTTTTTATCAATTTTTCTATCTATCTATCTATCTATTTGTCTAATAATTTTTCTTCCAATCCATCTCTCTTTGGATCTATGTATCTTTATGTCTCTTTATCTATCTATCATTCTATCTATCGATTTGTCTATCTATCTATCTATTTATTTATCTATCCATTTATCTATCCGTCTATCTATTTGTAAATTTATTTCTTTATATATCCATCCATCTATCCTTCTAAATATCTATCTTTCTATCCGACTATCTATCTATATCTCTATCCATCTTTTTATGCGTCTATCTATCCATCAATCTAACTATCTATATATCTGTCTATCAATCCAAATATGTGTCTTTTTATTTGTCTTTCTATCTGTTTGTTTATTTATATACCTATTTTTCTATCTATTTTTCTATCTTTTTGTCTGTTTATTGTCTGTCTATCACTCTTCTTTCTATATTCCAAATTTGTTCATCTATCTATCTATCTTTCAATATTTATATCTATATGTCTATTTGTCTTTCAATCTGTCTATCTATATATATATCTATCTATTTGTCTATCAATCTATCTACCTATATGTCTATTTATCTATCTATATATCTATCAGTCTTTCTGTCTGTCTATCTATCTATTTATCTTTCTATATCTCTGTATATCTATATGTCTATCTTTCTATCTCTTTATATATTTGTGTCTATTTGGATATTTTTCAGTCTATCTATCAGTCTATCTGTGTATCTATCTTTCTATCTATCTGTATATATCTATCTCTTTGTCTATCTTTCTGTCAATTAATTTGTCTATCTACACTACAACAAATTATCTGTTTAGCTATGGAAATTAATCTAGAGAATTAATTTCTAGCTAATTTGCAAAGGATTATCTAGGGAATAACAAGATATGTTTGATTTTACATTGAATGACAAATTTGTGGTGGATTTATGATGGATTAGAGATGAAAATTTTTGATGTAAAAATGTTCCTAAATAATATTGTCACAGATTTTGGTGCAATGATTCATGACAAATTTGGTAATGACTTTAGAAATGGATTTTCTCTAGCTAATTAGCCCAAGAAAATATCGCTCGCTAAATCATTATCTGGAAATATATTTTTATAATTATATATCAATAGCAAGTTATTCATCCTTAAATTATAATTTTCACAAAATATATGCATTTAGCTAGGGATTTTTCTTAGCTATTTAGCTATGGATTATTTATGTAGTTAATCTATACTGATTTTTTTTGTTTTATTTATTATTTGTTATAATAGTTGATATATTTTGTATATTAAAGGTTTGTCATTGTCTATGGATGAAGGATCCTTGAAAGACACATTCTCCTCATATAAAATTAAAAATAGGATATTATAATAAATAATTTCAAAAATATATAAATACAAATAAAAATTTATATTAATAAAGACTACAATAACTATTTTTATGATTATAATATTTTAACAAAATATACACAATTTTATTTGAATTAATTAATAAAAATATTTAAATATTTGTTTTAATAAATACATTAAATAATTAATTCAATAATTATAAACATTTTTTAAAATATTTGAAGTTGTAAGTGAACATACATAAACATTTGTATTTATAAAAACCTAAAATCATTATGTGTATGATTATAATAAAATATTTACAAATAATCTCAATTAACAAATAAGAAAGAAAATATTTATATTAAAAAAACTTATAAAAAAAGTTAATGATTAAAAAAAAAATTTTAACAAATTATTATTAAATTATTTGAAATATTTGAATTATTAAAAAATCATATTTTTTATTAAATTTAAAATAAAATAAATTGATATTTAAGGATAAATTAATTGATGTTTTAATTACATCCAAAAAAATTTAATGAGTTATAAAAAATATATCGCCAAGTGCTTATTAAAAGAATACTGCAAGTATTATTTTTAGCGTTTATAAAGTTTTTTAAAAATATTACTTATGATATTTTTTTGTCCTAAACAAACTTAAAATTTTTTTTAGCACTTTAACACTTTTTAAATCATTACCAAACTGACCCTAAGTTGATTTTAATACAAGTTTTATTTTTGTTTCTACTAAAATTTATAAGAATTAAAGCTTTGAGTAGATTATTATAGTAAATTAAAAATAAAATATAAAATAATTTTAAATTTAAAATAACATAAATAAATAAATAAGTATTAATATTGTAAAATTAAAACAAGTAAAACATAAATAATAACCTAATCGGTGGCCAAGCAAAATAGTGTCAAGGAGTCAATCTACTTACGAAAGATTTTTGGTAGCATGTTATTCTTCATCATTCTAATTCTGATTTGAATTATTGCCTTTTTTATTCATCTATTTTTTGTATTTTTTGAAACATGAATTTTCATACCTAATCGTTGTTGTTTCAATTTGAAGACCTCATTTTGTATTAGCATTTGTTGTGTTATTTGTTCCATGCTTTCAATTTTTGACGAAGAATGAAATATATGATTTTTGGAATTGGTTTGATGATCAAACTTGGTAATTTAAATCAATCTCATACAATATAATTTTTTTTCCAAGGATTTTTTCGAAAAGTTTATGCTCACTATTCTTACCATTTATTAAAATAAGGTATCCACTTTGGTAGGTGATATAAGGAATTGTGTGCCCGAGACTGATGTAAACAGTTAGGACAAAATGGAAGTGAATACTTGGAATCTAAATGCCCAATAATTTTCTTAATGTAAATGAAACATATATCTGCTAAGAGACTCTCCAAGGTATCTTTTATTAATTTTATTATTTTTATGTTATAATTACATCTTGATTACTTATTATACAGGTTACTGAATTTGTTCAATTTCCTTATATCCATCAAGACTATTAGTTTATTCACGGTACCTAATATTTTCTACATTTGCTTCATTAGCATTTTCTTTTGACCAAGGTTAGTGTGATTAAGTGTCTACTTTTTGTCTACCTTTCATTTTTAAACTGAAGTTTGATTTGAAGATATTACTTTTGTAATACAAGAAGTTAAGGGTGTTGGTGCTGTGCTGACAGCAGTAGCTTATTTTTCCATGGTAAATGATACAAGTATTGTTAGTACTACTGCAAGTTGGAATGTAAATATTCATAATAAAATATACATAAATTATCTTTATTTAAAAATTTGAAATAGGTAGGTAAACCTTTATTTACAACACCATAAACCATGAAAAACAATTTAACTCTAATCTCTACTTCTATTCAAGTTGACATACATACAACATAAAACCAAGATTACTTGAGAAAAAATAGATTTTAGGATCATATAAAATTTTTATGAATGCCCACTGATCACAAATAATGCATAGGATTAAATGTCAATATTCTCTTAAATCTTATTGTTTAAATTATTGTTTAACAAAATATGTTTTATTTATTCATGAACAATTTAATTAAAAGCAAATCATATATTGTCTGGTGTATGATTCAAAAGAGTTTACAAGTGATGGAAGTTTTGACTCTTTTTTGTGCTTGTGTTAGAGATGCTATTTTGAGTAAAGCCAAAATATTTATTAGTTTAATTGGAATTTAAGTTAGGCAAGACTAATATCTCAGAATGTTTGGTTGCTCACATTGATTTAATATGCCAAAAATTCTCACCCTAGATCTTTATTGCTTAGTTTGCAAGTGAATATGACTCAGGTTGTGTTACTTGAATTGTCAAGTTGACTTTGTGTAATGCTAAAATATAAAATATAATAATTTAAAGATAATATTTAAAGATTATATTATAAAAATTATAAAAATTATTAATCTTTTGCTTAAATCTTATATCCAACTTAAATTAGAATACATATATAATCAAGAATATTCATAATTAGTGAAAGAATTGTTAATATTGTATAATCTCGATAAAATCAAATTCATTAAATTTGATATTGTTAATGTTTTTTTTTCACACCCTACTTAATTTTGATATAATTAAAAAAAATTTATTTTTTTTTCATGTAAAAAAAAAAATTTCATCGTCAATTAAATATAAAATATGAGCTACTAATGGTTATGCTGATTTGTAAATTTTTTAAAAAGTACCTAAATAAGTAAATATTCATATTAAAAAATACATCAAAATAAAAGATTTCTACTTTCTTGTAAACTCAAAAAATATATGGTTTCCTCCGGTATATTTAATGATTTAAAAAAAATAAAAAATAAAAAAATAATAAACCTATTTTAAAAAACATTATAGCAATATAGGTATACTATTTTGGAAAATGCTATGCCTGATTTGTAGCAATATAATATTTATATATATATTATAAACACATAACATTATATATAAACATTTATACATTTATATAATCCTATGACATTATATATAAATGTTTATACTTAAATATATATAAACGTATAACATTATATATAAACATTGATATGTTTATATAAACATGAAGTATTATATATAAATATTTATACATATGTATAAATGTTTATAAATATTAATACAATATTTACATAATTCTATCCATTTATATAATTGTATATATAACATTTATATTACATATAAAATGTTTATACATATTTATAAACATTTATATAACATATAAATTTTTTTATAAAAATATAATATTTATAATGTTTATATAATTGTGATATATATACAATATAATATTTATAAAAGAGTTACATATATGTGTGTGTGTGTGTGTGTGTGTGTGTGTGTGGGTAACATTTATATAAATATTTTAAACACAACATTATATCTAAACACATCCATTTCTATAATCATATGTCATTATATATAAAAGTTTATATAAATGTACAACTGAAAGAATAATGACGTGCAATATGATTCTTGTATGCATAAACACGAGATTATCTCTATAATGTATATATCATATGAAGAAATGATATCATAGTGGGATATTAGTAGTTTTATCTATGAATGAGGCCGAGAGTATTATTGGGTATAGAGCGAGACAAGTCAATTATCATTGTCATTTATGAGTCTTCATAGAGCTCCTTTATCATGATGCTTCCTTTAAAGAAGTAAACAAATCTTTTTTTTAAATATTGTTGTTGATACTTCTCATTTGTTATGTATTATAGTTTTTATAACTCATCTTTTACTTAGATGTATGATTATTAACTCAGAAGTTAATCATAGTATAGAAAGTTATTATTTACTTAATATTTTCTTCTTATTTCTTTTAATGTTGAAATAACTTATAAAAAATTATCCAAAATCATTTGTTATAGTAATATACAAGTTGAAATTTGGTTTCTTTTGTCTTTTTTTTTGGATTTATTTGTTGTCTTATTTTTGTAAGTTATATTTGTAAGTAACTAATTTTTAATTTAATTTTTTTGGATAAAGTTAAGATTATATATTTTAATTTTTATTGTTAGATTATTTATTAGTTGTTTGAATATTATTGATATGTTACTTATTCATTATTTACTTGGCTATTTATTTTTTATTTAATTGAGATGTTATAAATTTTGTATGGTTATACATTTATACAATTTATCAATGGTTATATGAAATAATATGTTTTTTAATAAATGAAATAATATGACAATTTAATTACCAATTAATTGTTATCATAGTTATTAGTAATATGATTTATTTTCTCCATTGTTATAACTATAAATTAAATTTTTTTTTCTATTAATCATAAATAGAAAAAAAAATTTATAAAAAATATTATCAAAAATAACCATAAAAATTTCATAAACTATTAATCTTAAATTTATTTATTTATGAAATAATATAATTAATGGTTAAATATAAAATAATTTTGGTTTCTAATATTTTCAATATCTAACTCATCTCTCCCCTATCTGGCCATCTCTACGTAATTAGGTCAGTTCACTACTGAAAAACTTTCTACTCTCAGAACACACTACCATCGCAGAATCATTTTGAAGAACCATATCAAACCAAGAGCATCTCTCAGAACATACATCCATCGTAGCATCGTTACGAAGATCCTTATCAAATTAAATAACATCTCTCTCTCATTCTCTATGTGTTTTTTTTGTTTATTTTCATTATAATTTAAATGAGAAAGTAGTAATGAGTTTTGCAAATTTAAAATCGCCAGTGAGCTAAATGGTGCTTTTTTGTTTAGCTCTTGTGAGTTAATGATAAATTGGTAGTGTGAATTTTTTTTCTTTTAATGATTTTTTTTAAGGTTTAATGGATTTCAAATCAATAGAAAGTGTGCTAGTTCTGAAATTCGAAGAAAAATAGTAAAAGACGATGAATTAAATAGTAAAAGAGGACGAAGAAAATAATAACAAGAGGAGAAAAAGAGCAAGGTATCGTAATTTTTTAAATTTAAGTTGTCTTATATTATTATTTATGGTTTTTTATATTTTATAATTTTTGTCCTGTAGAGAAGATAAATATGAAGAACCTGTTTAAATTTATCTACTAATCAAGTGTTTGTTGTTATAGTGTGAAACTTTTATATTTTTTAAAAGAAGAAAGTACGGCTTAACCATAACCTTTAATTTTGCTCTCATTGCTAATGTTGAGTGTTTGTTGAGTGTATAATTTTTGTTGGTAGACGATTATTAATTTTGTTTAGTTTTTTTTAATAAATCATATTTTCTTGTCTTTAATTAGGTCCCTAATAAATTTCATAGTAATTCTATTCTGTTAAGAATTGTAGATGTTTTAATTAATTTAATTGGTCTAATATTAATTCTTGTTTACTAGATAGATAGACACAATGATAATATGCATTTATAGACTTACTATGTGAAAAAACTCATTTATAGACTTGTTTTATCATCAAAATAATAAGAACAAAAAAAATAAAAATATATTTATATGTCTATTAATTTGGAATTATAAATATACATTTATAATTCCTGTCTATAGTTAACATATCTATCTATCTATTTATCTTTCTACATATAGACAAAAGGCATTACAAGTAAGTGATACCATAGAAGATATTTTTTTTATCCAGGACAGCTAGGTAGACAGTGGTTGGTCTTAAATCTCTTAGTAATTGTGTAGATATGCAATTATCACATGGTACAAAGAGTATAAATGAGGAAATAAGTTTTCTTGCTGTAGGATCTACAAAGATTCGTTATAATTGTACTAGGTTTTAGGATGATGATGTTGATGCTCATGTAGTGTCGTTTAATTTTATTACATCACAAAATTGTATTCAATCGGAAGGAAAAATGTATCATTACCTGATTTTTACAAGCCACGAGTGCCAAGAGGAATATCAGGTCCTATTTGGGGAGAAGAAGCTCACCACCTCGTCAAAAACTTGTTCAATCTCAAAATGAGTGGTTGGAAGAGAAGTTCATCAGTCAAGCATCATCACTTGCCCCACTTTTATTATCAGCAACGGTAGCAGCTGGAGTAGCAGCAGCAGCAGTAGTAGTAGCAATGACGACAGCAGTAACTGTAGTAGTAGTAGCAATAACGGCAGCAGCAGCAGCAGCAAATGCTGTATATACTTACAGATATACGCACATATATTATTGCAGTATTTGTACATATAATACTACAGTATTATATGTACATATATTAGAGGTGTCAAACGGGCCGGGACGGCCCGGCCCGGCCCTGTTACTGTACCGTTCCGTGCCCGGCCCTGTTACTGTACCGTTCCGTGCCCGGCCCATCCCGGTTTGAAAAAACCGGGCCCCGCCCGGCCCGTAGGCATGGTGGGCCGTGCCGTGCCTGGCCCGCTCGGGCTTGCATGTCTGTACGGGTCGAGATTCAGGGGGACCGCGGGTCGGGTCGAATCAGACCCGACCCGCGGGCTTTTTTGCGAGAGGGGCCATCGTGGGGTCGGGCTCACGGGACACCCGGCATTGGACAAATGCGTGCCAGTGTGCCGTGCTGCGGGCCGAACCATGTCGGGTCAGGCACGGCACGGCACGGGCTAGACACGGCACTGCACGGCTCATGCCTAACCCGGGCACGGAATTTTTCCGTGCTGGGCTGGCCCAAGCATGGTTGAACCGTGCCGTGCCTCGTGCCGGGCCGGCCCGGCCCGGCCCGATTGACACCTCTAACATATATACTGAGTATATATGTATTCAGTATATGTGTACATATATTACTATAGTAATATATGTACATATATACTGTAATATTATATATTTATCAAAACATAACTTTTTTTATTTGATTTTTTTTGTTTTTATTCGCTGGTTTAAATTTCATATAGATATGGTATCTCATTGTTCCCCATACGAAGTTTGTGTAAGTGAAGGATTTTTTACTAGACATGATACACCGCTACTCGGACAACTTTGTCATAGCAGAAAGATGGTGATCAGAGATGTTGAGGAAGAAAAAGCAACATCAATGCATGGATAGATTATATTTTTATGCACTGTTCACTACAAGAAAAAATCATTTTAATTAGGGAAATTTAGATAGGGATCAATCCCTAGCTAAATTACAAGGGATTAGCTAGGGAATAACAAGAGATTCATGATTTTTCTTTTAAAAAAAATAGCAACGGATTAGCGACGGAAAATTTTTCATAAATTCCGTTCAAGAAAAGTGGGGGATTTAGTGACGAAAGATTTTCATAAATTCTGCTCAAGAAAAGAGGGGGATTTAGCGACGAAATTTCCCTTGCTAATTAAATCCTCGATATAGCGACGGATCTTTCTTTGCTAATTAAATCCTCGATTGAGCGACAGATTTTCACTTGCTAATTAAATACTCGATTTAGCAACGGATTTAGCGACGGATTTTCCCTTGCTAATTAAATCCTTGATTTAGCCACGGATTTAGCAATGAATTTATCCTTTCTAATTAAATACTCAATTTAGCGAAGAATTTTCCCTTACTAATTAAATCCTCAATTTAGCGACAGATTTAGCCATGGATTTCCCTTGCAAATTAAATTATTGATTTAGTGACGGATTTAGCTATGGAATTTTTCTAGCTAATTATTAGCAACGGATTTAGTGATAGAATATTTCTATCTAATTTAAATCCATCATTAAATAAATATCTAAATTTATTTTTTTATTAGTTTTTATACAATTAGAATTGATAATTCTTTAAATATTTATTTTATCAAAATATATGCATTTAGCTAGGGAATTTTCCCTAGCTATTTGGGTTAGTTATAATTTCCGTAGCTAATCTTTAATGATATTTATTTAAGCATTATTTATTTAATATTTTATATACTTTTCTATATTAAAGGTATGTCATGGTCTATAGATGAGTAATCCTTGAATGACATGATCTTCTAATATAATAATTAAAATATGATATTATAAAAAAAATTAATAAATATATTAATACGAATAAAAATTTATCTTAAATATGACTAAAATAACTATTTTTTTGATTATAATTTAATTAAAATATTATACTTAATTTTATCTGAAATATTTATTTATGATATTTAAATATTTGTATTACAAAACATTATATAATTATAATATTTATAAAATATTTTAATTAATAAATAAAAATTACAACTAATAAAAAACTAAAATAAACAATTGTTTGATTACAAAAAAATTATAAAAATATATGAATAAATGAATAAACAAGTATATATTTATTTAAAAAAAGTATAAAATAATATTTTTATGATTATTAGAATTTTTTAAAAAATAATGACATAAGAATCGTAATTTTTGAATTATAAAAAAAATATTAAATTTTCATAAAATTTAAAAGAAAAAAAGTTGACATTTTAAAATTAATATATTGATGTTTTAATTATATCAAAAAAAAATTTGATGATTTTATAAATTAATATTTTAGTGTGGTTATTAAAGAAATGCTTCAAACATTAAAATTTATAATTATTATAAGATTCAAATTATAAGCTTTTATAATTATTTCATATTATATTAATAAAAAATAAATTGAATTCTTATAAATTTATAACCTTATATTATATATAGTGTGTGTGCGTGCGTGTGCGTGTGTGTGTGTGTGAATACTTTATTATTATATAATTTTATTTATTTATTAAATAATATCATTTATGCTTAAATAAAAATCTATTTCTATTATTTTATTTAAATTATTTATTTTTTATAAATTTATTTTAGTGTTATTTTTTTGTTTTTATTTTATAACAATATAGTATATATATAAGGTTTCATATAAAAAAAATGCTACAAAATTTTCTTTCTCTACTGATGAAGGAGAGCCGAAACACATGGGAGCAACCTAGAAATCTATCTCATCTTCATTACCAGGTAATAATTTCATTGTTCTTCTCCTTCGAATGCTATATACATATCTCCTTCTCTCTCAATTTGATTACCACTAGCAGTTTTCATTTTTATAGAATATTCGGGCATTAGTTTTTTTTTATTTTCTCCCAATTTTGCTTATTTTAGCTTTTATTTTTATTTCACCTACATTATTTTAACACTACACCATTAATGAAACAATAAATTTCAGTGTAATCTTTGTTCTTTTACTATTTAAATTTTTAGGGTTTATTGATTTCAAAAAATTTCCGTGTAATTTTTGTTCTTTTACTATTTAATTTTATGTATTTTAATATATATATATAATCATACTTTAGTACTATTTATTTTATTTAAAAAATTAACAATATTTGAATATTTTTTGCGTAAAAATGAAATTATTACATATAGAAGATTAAAGTCAGCTTGTACTAACTTAAAGATCATTTAAAGGAAAATCTAAGAGAATAATATTCATTAAGCATATATATCTTTTATATATATATATATATATATATATATATGTATGTGTGTGTGTGTGTATATAAGTATAGATATATATATATATATATATATATTTATTTATTTATATAATGTATATATATGGTTGTATATATGTGTATGTTTGTATAAATACATAAATAAATACATACATATGTGTATGTTTTATATGTGTGTGTGTGTGTGTGTGAGATATATGTGAATATATTTTCTATATAAATATATACATATATATGTATGTTTGTATGTATACTATATATGTAAATAAATGTGTATGCACATATTAATACACACACACACTCACTCACTCACTCAAACACACACACACACATATAAACACATGAGTGTGTGTGTGTGTGTGTTTGGGATGCCTGGATATAATTAAAACAAAAGGAGTAATTATAGAAATGTTTTCAAAAATGAGTTATAGAGAAAAATAAAATACTAATGATATTATTACAGAAGTACAGAGACATATTAAAGAAGAATATTATAAGTCAAAAATGAATAGAAGCACAAATGAGGACTTATAAAGAGAAAGATATATTTTTACACAAACAAATCATTATGAAACCAAAAAGAAGCATACAAGAAAGAAGAGAAGAAGAAAGCTTACGAACAAAAACACAAAAATATTATTCATGAACAGAAACTCAATGATACACAAACAAGAGAATGTAGTTCAAAATAGAGGTGTCAAACGAGCCGCGCCGGCCCGGCCTGGCCCGTTTTTTTAGGGCACGAGCATGCTACTATGCCGGGCCGGGCACATCACAGTTACTGTACCGTGCCGTGCCCGGCCCGGCATGATTTAAAAATAGCCGGCACGGCACGGCCCGTAGGCAAGGCATGCAGTGCCGTGCCATGCCGGTCCCGCTCGAGCCAGGCTTGGCCATATGGGCCAGGACAAGCCCGAGATGCAGAATTTTTTTTTAAATTTTAGATATTGTAATTCTTAAGTGTATAGTATTAAATATAAATATTTTTAAAAATGTTAAAAATAAAAATTAACTAAAAAAACAAAGTTTAGAAATTTTTTTTTATTAAATTCAAATTAGTTTAACTTTTATTATAATTATTAATTATATATTAAAGTTATTAATTTTTAAAATAAAATTTAAATCATAAAAAAAATAAATCAATACATTATGTTAGTAAAATAAAAATTAAAAAAAAATAAACAACACAAATGAAAAATTAGCAATCATCCATTTGAAACCGAAGGACCGAACAAAACAAATATCAGTTTCAACACAACGTACAAACAAAGCGTACAAATACAATCAATAAAAAACATCGAAAACAAAAAACAACAGATCATCATCAATCGTCCATCGGCATATCATAAGAATCATCAGCCGCAACATCAAGATAAGTATCATATGGATCATCATCTTCGGCAATCAACTCCTCCGCCATCGTAATGGATGTGGATGTGACTGTAGTGCCTGTCCCAGTCCCAGCTCCAGCATGATCATGGATGCTAAACCTCGATTCCCCCCAATCCTTCAAACAAGCCAAGGCCTCAACCATATTTGGACGTAATCTCGATCTCCTATCCGAAATCACGTTCACTGCAACAGAAAAAGCAGACTTCGATTCTATGCTCGACACCGGAGGAGTCAGTAGATCCCGTGCCATCCTAGATGGCACGGGAAAGGTGGACTCATATGATTTCCACCACTATAATAAATCAAGATTCTTAGTATCAGAATGTGATAGGATTGAGCAGTAATCGGTATCTAAGTACCGAGATAGCTCGCTCCTATGTGATGGTCCACCCATACGTTTTCCCCTCGCAAGCTGAATGGAAAAATCATCATCTCCGAACAAGGTATCAATGTCCTTAATCACAGTCTCACTACTACCACCACCATTCCTAGTATCATAGCATGTGAACAGGTCAGTCAACTTCTCGTGAATGAACCCTTCAGGTGGCTCTTCCAGGTTCATGCATGATGAAATGAAAGTCAGGGTGTTTTCTACCCCTTCCACCTTAACCCTAGGGTCCATGCATGCAGCGAGGCAATAAAGAGATCGAACGGTGGACCAGTACTTCAAGTACTTGGTCTCCATCTCTGCAACCATATGGCTAAGCATCGGGTCAGCTCGATACTTCCTAAACATGCTACTAATGTTGCATATGCACCGGAGTGTAATACAAGTCGTGAGCGTATAAATCGACGAACACATGTTCGTCGTGTCATAAAAAATCTACAAGAATTTCATAAAATAAATTTCTGAAGCCCAGTCATGTCGTCAATAATAAGTTCGTCACTCTTACTATTGACGTAGTCGGATATCACGTGTTCGTATCCAACACGTGATTCCAACATCATGTACGTGTAATTCCAACGATGTCTCAGATCCGATTGGAATTTCTTCTTCTTAAGATTCGCAGACAAACAGAGACTACCAAACTCTTGTTCTCTGCGAGGAGTGCGAATATATTTTAGTGCATTGCGTATATTTTCCAATGCAGGGGAACACACCTTCATACCCACTTGAACAATCAGGTTAATCACGTGACACATGAATCTGACATGAAAGATCTCTCCTAATGGTGCGTCTCTAATATTCCTAACAAACCTATTAATCGCTACTCAATTATTAGAAGCGTTATCGAATGTGACACTAAATATTTTATTTTGAATTTTATATTACCTAAAGATTTTCATCATACACACAAAAATGGCTGGGCCATCATGAGGATGAAGAATCTCAGTGAATCCTAAAATTTTTTTATTGATTGTCCAGTTAGAATCTACATAGTGACTCGTGAGACATGCATAAGAAGAATCATCGTGACTTGTCCATATATCGGACGTCACGGACACCACTCCACTATATGCCACAAATTCCTTAATTATTTTTTGTTTTTCTAGCTTATATATATTTAGTATGTCATTCATAGGTATGGACCTAGGAATCCTACAATAGGAAGGCTTAAAATAAGTCTTCATGATGCGCACTACCCTTGGATCTTCCGAAAATCTATTCGGAAGACTCATCAATGTGATGAGCCTGGTCATGCCGTCCCTACCCAACTCGCTGGAGTATACGAAGTGAGTAAACTTTGAGACTGAACTCGATCCAGTCTCAACAAATGTAGTGCCAAGTTGGGTTTGCCTAGGATCTAAGGGTCCATGTTTTTTGGTGTATAATTCGGCATGCCTCTTAAGGTGCCCAGTCCCAAATGAACTCTTACATGTTAATAGTCTCATACAATATTTGCACTGTGCCATTTCTTGTTCCTCACCCCTAACATTTTTTTATGTTATGATTTTAAAATGAGTCCAAACTACAGAAATCCTAGTTTTTTTGTTTTTTAGAACTTTGGGTTGAGACGACAAGAGAAACCAATGTTTCAGCAGCCTCAGACCTCTGTGTAATATTTTCATTTTCCAAATTTAAATACGTGTAGGTGTATTTGTCATTTTTTATAATTTTTATTTTTTCTTAATTTTGTTCTAGAGAGACAAACATTAGAGAGAGAAAGTAAAAAAAGTGTAAAATAAATTACCAGGTAAAAGTAGTGAGGTAGGTCACATACAAGGTGCATCACAGCAAGCTCTAATATTCAAAACTCAAGTCGAGTTTCAAGAATATCCAAGCCGAAAGCAAAATCCCGAGGCCCGAGAGAGAGAAGCACGGTTTATATGAGAGAAAGAGAAAGATTTGAGATAATATATATTTTTGAAAAACATAAGTGTTAAATGGAGGGGGTAGAATTTATAGATTAAAGATATTAATTTTTCATAAAAAAAGATATTTTTTTTATATTTTTTTGAATTTTTAATAATTATTTAGGGGGCAGAATCATGAGGACCGTTGGATTCTGCCCCCTAGCCGTTGGAGGCGAATCCAACGGCTGAAAATTAATATTAACTACATATTTTTTTTCCCATTGGGATTGGGTCGGGACCGCGGGTCGGATCCAATCATACCTGACCCGTGGTATTTTATTCGGGAGGGGCCGGGTCACGCCCACACGTGGCCGCGTGAAACTGGCACGGGAAGAACTCGTGCCGGCATGCCGTGCCACTGCCCGAGCCGTGCCGGGTCAGGCAGGACACGGCTAGTGCCTGACCCGGGCACGGCACGGGCCCGGGCATGGTTTTTTAATGTGCCGGGCCGGGCCGGCCCTTCCCGGTTGACACCTCTAGTTCAAAAGAACTAACAAGCTCATGTTTTCTCAGTATCTTTGGTAGCTTGTATAGGCAAGCCGATGCTCCATTCTTGATGGCTAGCCCTGACAACTTATCAAAGCTACTGGGCTTAACTTTGGTCAAAAACAATGAGCTAGCTTCACTTCTCTCCTTCCAAGCATGATAGAGAGATCCCAAGTTGTCCTCAAGCAAAGATTAGATCATCCTAAGAACTAGAATTGGCTCGTTCATCTTCTTCCCCACAAACATGTGATCCTCTGTGACTCCAACTAGTATTTTCAGATGCTTTGGGATTGATTCAGAACCCAATAAGGTTGCAGTAAACTCTGCAATTTCAATTCCTAAGGTAGCTCTCATCACAACTTGGCAACTTTCAATGACATAAATCAAGTCTGCCTCAGCCACTATATCAGTGTCAAGTTGTGGCACTCTCACTATGAACTCAACTTAAGGAGAATAGTTATGGAAGCGAACAACACTCACTACATTGCCCAATCGATATTGATACAGTCCTCTGTCGGTAGTTATGACCAACTCATACATCTTCCCCACCTCGATGCCAGAAAAATCCATAGTTGTTTCTTCCCTCACGGTCACACCATGAATCGCATTAATAGGATTGTATGGAAGAAACTCAAAGTAAGCTACTTTGAGAAGCATGATGAACTGAGTTGTCTCTTGTGGTTGCGTAGGATCAAAGTTTATTGCAACACAACATTTTGAAGCAAGGTAATATGCGCTTAACAATGGAGTCTCTCCTATGTATTGGCTTGAGTTTTGGATAATTCTGCTTCATTCTTCATGTGGTGACACACTTGATGTACCAAATATTAGGCAACAACTTGTTCACAATCCCATCCCAACTATTTTGCTGAAAGATTATCCTAACTCGCATGGAGAGGCCTACTCGAGGGCCACCAAGAAGCTTACTAATAGAGTTTCTCATTATAGAATCATAAATTTCTTCTCCTAAGAACCTGTTTTCAAGATCATCACATAACTAATTCTACTTGGACTCCAGAAGAGAAAAAGCTTTGATTAGACCTATGGCATAAGGAACATGAATTCCATCAATGAATTCGAAGTTGCTAAGACCACAAAGAAGATGACAATACATTTGGTTCATAACATTAGATCCCAAAAACACTTGTATTGGACTATAACAAAAGGAAAACTTAGACCAGGTCGCAAATCTCCTCAGAGGGTATTAAGATGCTGGCATCACCTCAAATCTTCCCTTCGTAGAGATGAGATTACCAGCATAAACAAATAGGATGATCTTATTATTAGCTGATATTCTAGGAGGAAACAACCTGTCATGAAATTCGCACTGTGCTTTGTCAAAACACACAAATCGGAAGATAAAAAAACCTTATATATAATTCTAAAAATGCTAACATCACGTTTGATTTACTTTCTGAGAATTACAGAGCTGCCTTGATGAGCCATGTGTGAGGCGGCTTTAGAGAGCAAAGAATCGAAGTAAGGAATCATTTTCAGATTCATAGAAATGGGGCTAGATCTTCATAAATTCGACGACATAAATAAAAACAAGATTAGAAATAACATTGATTGATTTATAGATTACCTGTAGAAGAAGCAGACGAGAGGATCAGTGGATAGGATAGGCTGAATCTACATGTCATCTGCCAACCAGTTGATGTAATCAGAGTAGTCATCGTAGGTTGATAGTGGTACGAAGTGGCAGAAGGTGGTCACGTCAATCAGTGTTTTACAACCAGTGAGGTAGCCGTGGTGATAATGTGCCATGTTGTGGCTTTCAAGTATTGAATGCAGCGCATGACTAAAAGAAATCACATCATTTCATTTTGATTTATCCGTGTTGACTATTGAGAGAGAGAGAGAGGTGGCTGGCGCTAGTTAAAGACTTAGAAGAGTTGTTGTGTGTAAATGTTTTAATTTCGTAAATGTTTTAATTTTTAATTATCAAAACATTTAATAAACAATAAATATATATAAAACATAAATACTCATCTTTTTTTTACTTAATAAATTATTTTCAACAAGTTTGTGCATGTAGCAAGGCACTAATGAAAAATAAATACCTTGTAGTTTTTAATTATCAAATAATTAGACAATAAATATATAAATAATTTCAAAAAATAGATGTTAAGCCTTTCAACTAGAAAAAAAATCATGGCTACAAAGTTTATAAACTTCATATTGCAAGGCATACATTAAAAGATAATATGTCTTCAAGCCACTATCCTAAGAATTATAAATATGCTTTATATTAAAAAAATATATAAATATATATATTTTATGGTTATAAATTTTTAAGAATTCATATTAATTTTTATGAAGATAATATGAAATAATTTTAAAGGCATGAAATATCATATTATTTGATATCATTTATAATTTTTATAATTCTAAATATTACTTAAAGTGAGAAGATAATTAAAAAAAGTTAATATTTATTATTTTAATAACAACATGAATATGAAAAGCTAATAGTAAAAATATTACTCAAATATTTAATTCTTATAAATTTTAGTAAAAGCAAACATCGATGTATTTATTTTTAAATATCAATTTAATTTCTTTTAAATTTAATTAAAAATTTTAAATTTTTATTATAATTCAATATTTTTAAATTTTGTAATAATTATTTTTTTAATTCATATAATCATAAAAATTGTTTTATACTTATAATAATATTAATATTTACTAGTTTATTCATAAATTCAGATATTTTTAGAAATATTTTCTATTTAATCATACAATGAATTATTTTACCTTTATATTTGTAGAAATTTTAAAGTATGTTCATTTAATTTTTAAAATATCTTAAAAAATTATTGTAATTATAAAATTAATTTTTTAATGTTACATTAATAGAAATTATTAAGTTTCTTAATTAAAAAATTTAGAAAACTTTTTTATATAATTTTTTAAATTTTATAATAATAAAAATAGTTATTTTAATCCTTATTTATATAATTTTTTAGTATTTTATATTTATTAAATAATTTATTTATAATATACTTTTTTATAATTTTAAGAGGAAAATGTGTATTTCAAGGATCACTCATCTATATACCATGACAACATTTAATAAACAAAATTAAATATATAATTAAAACAAAAAGTAAATTAAAAAAAAATTAAATCATTAAACTTTGGAGAAGGAAATTATCTCTAGTGCAAATAGCTAGGGAAAAATCCCTAGCTAGATACTTATATTTTGTGAAAACTAAAATTTAAGAAATAAAATATAAAATAAAAAAAATTGAGATAATTATTTAGCGATGGATTTTGTCTCGATATAATTAACTAGAGAAAATTTGTCGCTAGATCCATCACTAAATTCATGGTTTTCTTTGTGCAGAAAATATTAGCAATAGAATTTATCTCGATATAATTAGCTAGAAAAATTCCGTAAATAATTTTCTTGATATAATTAGCTAAGGAAAATCCATCACTAAATTCTTAGTTTTCTTTGTGTGGAAATTTATGAAATATTAGCGACAAAATTTATCTCAATATAATTATCTAGGGAAATGCCGTCTCTAATTAGTCACTAATTTTACTAGTTTTTTTTGCACGAAATTTACAAAAATATTAGCGATAAAAATGTTTACTCAGACATTACGTCGCTAATCCAACACTAATCCATCACTAATCTGTCACTAATATGTTGCGAGTATTTAAATGTAAAATCAAAAATCCCTTGCTATTCCCTAGTTAATATCTTGCTATTTAGCTAGTGATTGATCTCTAACAAAGTTTTCCTAACTTAATTTCCCTAGATAAATTTACCTAGTTAAATTTCCATAACTAAATTTTCCTAACTAAATTGACATTTTCTTGTAGTGATATATCTATCTGTGTATATGTCCATCTATCTATCTGTCTATCTTTCAATCTATATATATGTCTATTTGTCTATCTGTCTATTTATCTATCTGTCTGTCTATTTGTCTATATGTTTATCTATCAATTTATCGATCTATCTGTCAATCTGTTTATTTGTATATCTGTTTATCTATCTATCTATATATCTGTCTATATGATCTAAATGTATATCTATCTATCTTTATATCTATCTATTTGTCTATCTAACTATTTGTCTATCTATTTTTTTATCTATCTATATATTTGTTTATCTATTTATCTGTCAATCTAAGTATTTGTCTATCTATCTATCTACCTACCTACCTATATATCTATCATTCTATATATCCATATATATATATATATATCTATATATATATATATATTTACGTATCTATCTATATGTCTATCTATTTATATATGTATATTTCTTTTTATATATCTGTCTATTTGTCTATCTGTGTATATGTTTATTTTGTTATCTTCCTATGTATACATCTTTCTATTTATTTATCTAACTATTTATTAATATATCTATCCATCTATCTTTCTTTCTATCTATCTAACTATCTATCTTACTAAATATTTTTTTATATATCTATGTATCTATCTTATTTGTCGACATATCTATTGATTTATTTATCTATCTATTCACATATCTTTCTATCTATCTATCTATCTATCTATCTATCTATCTTTCTATATATGTTTTGTATATCTACGTATCTATCTTTATGTCTACATATATCTGACTATCTATCTATTTTGTATCTAACTATCTAACTATCTGTCAATCTGTATAACTATATACTTATCTATCTATTTGTCAATCTTTTTAAATATATACTTATCTATCTATCTATATTTATATTAATCTATCTATTGAGTTATTTGTCTATTTATCTATCTGTACATCTATAAATCTATCTTTCTATCTTTATTTCTATTTTCTATCAATCTATGTGTCTATTTTTCTATCTCTAAATTTTCTATCTATGTGTATATGTGTCTATGGGTCAATGTGTTTATGTGTCTATTTGTCTATCTTTTTATATTTCTATCTATCTATATATCTATCTATCTATCTTTTTGTATATCTACCTATTTGATTTTCATTTTATCTATCTATCCATCTATCTATCTAATAATATGTCTATCTATTTATCTGTCTATTTATATATTTATATATCTCTATCTTTCCCTCTTTATATACCTATCTATTTGTTTATCTATCTTTCTATCTATCTTTCTATCTATCTTTTTATATATCTATATCTTTCTCTCTCTCTAACTATCTAACTATCTATATATCTATCTATTTATCTATCTGTTTATTAAAATTTTTATCTATCTTTCTATCTATCTATCAATCTAGCTTTCTAAATTTTTGTCTATATCTTTATCTATTTTACTCTATGTATCTTTCTATATATCTAGCTATCTATCTATCTGTTAATCAATCATTCTTTCTATCTTTTTGTCTATCTATATGTCTATATATCAATCTGTCTATCCATCTATCTATCAATCTTTCTATCTATCTATCTAACTCTATTTTTATCTATCTATTTATCGATATTTCTAACTATTTTTTTATCTATATATCTATTAATCTCTCTATCTTTTTATCTATCTAAATGACTACTAGTATATATATGTATCTATCTATCATTCAATCTGTTTATCTAAATATATTGCAATCAGTCTATCAGTCTATTTATTTATTTCTCTATCTATCAATCTATCTATAATTTTATCTATTTTTTTTCATCTATCTATATATCTATCTATCTATATTTTTATCTAACTATATTACTTTCTCTCTATCTATCTGATTATTTATCTAACTATATAACTATCTATCAATCTATCTCTTTATCTATCTATCTATATATTTGTCTATCTAACTATTTTTTAAATTTCTATCTATCTATCTATCAAAATATATATCTATTTATCTATCTATCTATCTATCTATATATCTATCTAACTATATGTCAATCTATTTATTTATCTATCTATGTTATTATATATCTTTATATTTATCTCACTATCTATCTATCTTATTGTCTACCTGTCTATCAATCTATATTTCTATCTATCTATAAATTTATCTATCTAACTATAAATTTATTTTTCTATCAATCTGTCTATTTATATTTCTATAAATGAATCTTTTTGTATATCTATGTATCTTTTTGTCTATCTATTTTTCTATTTGTCTATATGTCTATGTGTCTTTTAATATACCTATGTATCTTTTTATATTTCTATCGATTTATCTATCTATCTCTCTATTATCTATCTATCTATCTATATATCTAACTTTGTATCTATCTCGATATCTATATGCTTATCCATGTATCTTCTATCTATCTATCTAACTATATGTCTATTTGTGTATTTTTCATTCTCTGTAACTATCTATTTGTCTGTCTTTCTATTTGTATATATGTTTTATGTATATTTTTCTATCTATATATGTATCTATCTATTTATCTGGCAATTTGTCTTTATATCTATAGATTTGGAATCTATCTATTTATCTATCTATATGTATTTCTATTTATCGGTCTTTTATCTGTCTATCTATTTTTTTATTGTACATCTGCCTGTCTATCAATCAATCTATCTATCTGCATATCTATACTTTTATCTATCTGTCTATCTTTTTATCATTCTAGCTTTCTCTATGTCTATCTGAATATTTATCTATCTATGTATCTGTCGATCTATATATATGTCTATCTATCAAACTAAATATCTTTTTATTTGGCTACCTAGCTATCTATCTATATTTATATCTATTTATCTATCTATTGTCTATTTGCCTATTAATCTATAATTTTATCATTCTATCTATTTATCTAACTATCTGTTTATCTATTTATTTTTCTATTTCTCTATCAATCAAAATGTCTATATGTCTATGTAACGATCTCTCCTTATTTCTATCTCTTTATATGTCTATCTATCTATCTTTTTATCTCTATTTATTTATCTGTCTATCTATCTATCTCTCTATCTTTCGATCTATGTATCTATCAATTTAAATATTTGTCTCACTTTCAATCTTTCTTTGTCAATATATCTATTTGTCTATTAATCTATATCATATTATAAATATCATTCTATCAATTTGTCAATCAATCTATCTATCTACTATCTATATATCTATCTATCTTTCTATATATCTATCTATTTGACAATTTATTTATTTATCTATCTATTTATTTATCTGTCTATCTAACTATCTTTATATCTCGCTAACTATCTATCTGTCTATGAATTTGTATCTCTATCTATATGTCTATCATTTTATCTTTCTATCTGTATTTTTTAATATCTATCAATCTGTCTATCTGTGTATATGTCTAAAAATCTATCTATCTATTTCTCTATCTATCTATCTATCTGTATATATTTATATCTATCTAACTAACTGACTATCTATCTATCTTTCTACCTATGTGTCATCTGTCCATCTTTCTATTTATCTATTTGCCTATCTGTTATTTGGCTAACTATCTAACTATCTATTAGTCTTTCTATATATTTGTATATTTATCTTTATATGTATATATCTATTTATCAATCTATATATACTATATATTTATATATCTATCAATTTAATTATCTATCTATCTGTCTATCTGTCTCTCTATCTCTCTATTTATTTGAATATCTTTGTGTCTATCTATTTATCTATCTATTTCTGTGTGTTTCATTCTAAATATCTAAATATTTTTCATTTGTCTATCTATGTAACTAACAATCTATTGATTTCAATTTCTATCTATCTATCTATCTATTTGTCTTTCTATATATGCAAATATCTGAATATCCATCTATCTGCTATCTGTTTATATATCTATCTGAATATCAAGATTTTTGTCTATCTATTTATTTGTCTATATGTATATATATATATATATATATCTATATATTTTTCTGTCTATCTATCTATCAAACTATCTCTCTCTCTCTCTCTCAATCTCTCAATATCTTTATATTTCTATCTATCTATTTTCCTATATGTCTATCTATCTAACAGTCTATTTTTATATCTTTCTATATGACTATCTGAATATCTAGCTATCTTTATTATATCAATCTATCTATATTTCTATGTCTCTATCAGTCTATATGTTTATCTATCTATCTATCTATCTGTCTACATGTTTATCTATCAATTTATCTATCTATAAACCTCTCTAACTATATTTCTATAAATATGTATATTTGTATATCTATATATCTGTATATCTCTTTATTTGTCTATCTATCTATTAATCTGTCTATCTGTTAACTATCTATTTATCTATATTTCTCTTTATCTTTTTATTTGTCTATCTCTATATTATATATCTATCTGTGTCTTTCTATCTATCTATCTATCTATTTTTTTGTAGATCGATCTATCTATCTATTCTAAATATTTATCTATCTATTGATTTATCTTTCTATTTAATTATCTATCTGTCTGTACAGCTATCTATCTATCTTTCTGTCTATATATCTATTTGTCTATCCTTCTATATGGATACCTTTAAATCTATCATCATTTTTTATGTATTTTACTATTTTTCTATATGTCTATCTATCTAATTACAAGTCTATATATCTGTATATCTATATTTATGTAAATATGTCTATCTATCTATCTATATATATTCTTTTTTGTCTATTTATCTATCTTTCTATTATCTATCTTTCTATCTATTTATCTTTCTATCTATCTATCTTTCTATCTATCTATCTGTGAATCTATCTATCTATCTATCTATTATATATTTATCGATGTGTCTATCTATCTATTATCTATCTATATTTTTATCTATTTATCTATCTTTTTGTCTATATGCCTATCAAACTTTCTTTATATTTATCAAACTATCTATATATCTATCTATCTATTTGTTTATCTATCTATCTCACTCTATTTCTATCAGTCTATCTACCTATTTGTCTATCTGTTTATCTATCTTTCTATCGATATATCTATCTGTCTATCTATTAATTTGTCTATCCCTCGATCAGTTTATCAGTCTATCTATCTATATATTTATCTATGTGTCTATTTATCTATCTAACAATTTCTTTATCTCTCCATCTATCTATCTCTCTATCTACCTTTCTATCTTATTATCTTTCTATCTATCTATTTGAATATCAATTTTATTTTTAATTGTCTATTTGTCTATCTTAATATTTTCTATCAATTTATCTATCTATTTATCAATATTACTATACGTCTATCTGTCTATCTGATTATCTATCCATATTTATATCTATCTATTTTTATGTCCATCTATATATCTATCTCTCTTTCTATCTATCTCTCAATCTATCTATCTATCTATATTTCTATCTATTTATTTTTCTATTTAACTATCTGTCTATTTGTCTATATGTCTATCAATCTATCTACCTATTTGTCTATCTATCTACTATCTATATGCATAGTAGTCAATATGTCCAAATGTCTATTTGTCTATCTATCTATTTGTTTATCTGTCTATTCGTGTATTTGCCTATCTATTTATCTGTCTATTTGGCTATCTATTTATATATCTATCTATCTATCTGTTTATCTATATATCTATCTTTCTTTCTTTCTATCATTCTATACATATCTCTATCTATCTATTTGTCTAACTTTCTATCTGTATATTTGTATATCTTTTTAATGTTTATTTATCTATATCTCTATCTAATTGTCTCTAACTCTCTATCTATCTATCTATCTATCTCACTATCTGTATATCTACCTATTTGTTTATCATTTTATCTTTTTATCTTTCAATATGTTTACCTGAATATTTATCTATCTACCTATATGTCTAACTATATATCTATCTATATGTTTATATGTCTATTTGAATATTTGTCGATCTATATGTGACGTTCTATTTATTTTTCTATATATCTATCTGTCTATAAATTTGTCTATGTATCTATCTATATATCTGTATTGTTGTATATCTTTCTATTTATCTATATTTATAACTATCTATATATATATCTATCTATTTATCTATATATTTTTATATCTATATTTCTGATAATTTGTTTATCTATCTTTTTTGTTTGTCTATCTGAGTATCTATAAATTTGTTTATATGTATATAAGTCTATCTATCTATCTGTGTATTTTCTTTCTATCTATTTGTATATTTGTATATCTCCATATTGTCTATCTTTCTATATATATCTCTACTTGTCTATCTATCAATCAATCTATCTATTTCAATATATATCATATTATCTATTTATGTATCTATTTATCTGTCTATCTTTCTATCTGTATATTTGTCTATTTGTAAATCTTTCATTTCTTTGTTTCTATCTATTTTTCTATATATCTTTCTCTATATCTTTATATCTTTCTATCTATTTATGTATCTATCTATCTATCTAGATATCTATATATCTATCTATCTATTTTTTATCTATATATCTCTATCTACCTATATATTGATCTATCTATCTATCTCTTATATTTGTATCTTTCTATTTGTCTATCTATCTACCTGAATATCTGCCTATCTATTTATCTATCTATTTGACTATCGATCCTTGTGAATATTTATATATATGTCTAACTCTCTATTTATATATCAGTCAATCTATTTATCAATCAATCAATCTATCTATACATGTATCTATTTGTGAATCTGATATACTATTGATCTTTCTTTCTATCTATATTTCTATCTATCTATATAGCTATCTAATTGTTTATCTATCTATTTGTCCAGGTATCTATCTATATATCTAACTAAAAATCTATATATCTTTTTATGTCTATATCTATCTGTCTATCTTTATTTATAACTATCTTTCTAACTTTCTATCTATCTCTATATCTATCTTTCTTTCTATCTATTTATTACTTTGTCTATCTATCTAATTTTCTATCTATCTATCTATATATCAATCTTCTATCTGTATATATAACTATTTCACTATCTCCCTCTCTATCTATCTGTCTATCCTTCTATCTATCTTTCTATCTATCTATCCATTTATCTTTCTATATGTATAATTTTTTATCTATCTATTGTCTATCTATCTATCATTCTTAATATCTAGGTATCTATCTATCTGTCTATTTGTCTATCTGTCTATCTATCTATTGGTCTTTATATATATCTGTCTTTCTTTCATTCTGTCTTTCTATCCTCTATCTAACTATCTATATATCGATATGTGTATCTATCTTTCTATCTATATATCTATATATCTTTCTATCTATATATATATCTATCTATCTTTCAATCTCAATATATTTCGATCAGTTTATCAGTCTATCTATCTATCTATATATCAATCTATTTGTATATTTATCTATTTATTATTTCGTTATCTATCTATCTATATGTCTGTCTGTCTACCTATCTATCTTATTATCTTACTATTTTTCAATCTATCTATCTGAATATCTGTTTAATTTTCAATTGTCTATCTGTCCATCTGAATATTTGCTATATATTTATTTGTCTATCTATCAATATTTCAATGTGTCTATCTATCTATCTGTATATCTATCAATATTTCTATATGTCTATTTGTCTAACTATATATCTATCTAAATTTATATCTATCTATCTATATATCACTCTATCTATCTATCTATCTCACATCTATCTATCTATCTATATTTTTATCTATCTATTTTTCTATTTATTTATCTCTCTATATGTTTATTTGTTTATCGATCTATCTACTTATTTGACTATCTATTTATCTATCTATTTGTCTATCAGTCAATATGTCCAATTGTCTATCTATCTATTTGTTTATATGTCTATCCCTGTATCTGCCTATCTTTTTATTTATCTATCTATCTATTTGTCTATCTATGTATATATATATTTTTCTATATGTATATTAGTCTATCGATCTGTGTATTTTTCTATTTATCTATTAATATATTTGTCTATATCTCTATTGTCTATCTTTCTATATATCTCTCTACTTGTGTATCTATCTATCTATCTGTATATTTCATTATCAGTCTTTCTATATATTTAAGTATTTATTTATTTATCTATCTTTGTATTTGTCTATTTATCTATTTGTGTATCTTTATATTCTATGATTCTATCTATTTTTCTATATTTATTTCTTTATATATTTATATCTTTCTATCTGTTTATATATATATAACTATCTATCTATTTATTTATCTATATATCTATCTATCTATATATCTATCTATTTATCTATCTATCTATCTGTTATATGTCAATCTTTCTATTTGTCTATCTATGTCTATCTATTTATCTATCTTTTTGACTTTCTATCCTTGTGAATATCTATCTATATGTCTATCTATCTAGCTATACATCTATCTATTTGTCAATTTGTCTATCTATATATCTATATATTTGTGAATCTGACTTTATGTTGATCTTCCTATCAATCTATATTTTTATCTATATATCTATCTATGTGTTTCTTATTCTATCTATCTATGTGCCTATCTATATATCTAATTAAAAACCTATATGTCTCTATATGTCTATTTCTGTTTATCTATATATCTGTCTATCTTTATTTATTCTATCTTTCGATTTGTGTGTCTGTATCTCTATTTATCTATATTACTCTCAATCTATCTCTTATCTTATTTATTCTATTTGTCATTCGGTCTATCTATATTAATATTACTATCTGTATATCTAACTATTTCACTATATCTTTCTCTATCATATCTGTGATATCTATCTATCTATCTTTCTATCTAATTTTTTATCTTTCGTATTTCTATCTATCGAATCTAAGTATCTATCTATATGATTCTAATTGTGCTATCCTTATTTTTTGTACTATCTATCTATCTATCATTTTAATATCTAGTTTTTCTATCTATCTGTCT
>JAREIK010002604.1:258328-271274 GCA_029783825.1 Sapria himalayana | reverse complement strand
AGATAGATAGACAAATAGCTAAATAAAAAGAGATAGATTGATAGTAATAGATAGAATATAGATACAGACACAAATAGAAAGATGATAGAAATAGATAGAAAGATCTATATATAAACAGAAATAGACATAGAGAGACATAGGTTTTTAATTAGATATATAGATAGGCACATAGATAGATAGAAAGAAACACATAGTAGATATATAGATAAAAATATAGATGATAGGAAGATCAACATAAAGTCAGATTCACAAATATATAGATTATATAGACAAATTGACAAAGATAGATGTATAGCTAGATAGATAGACATATAGATAGATATTCACAAGGATAGAAAGTCAAAAGATAGATAAATAGACATAGATAGACAAATAGAAAGATTGACATATAACAGATAGATAGATAGAGAAATAGATAGATATATAGATAGATAGATATATAGATAAATAAATAGATAGATAGTTATATATATATAAACAGATAGAAAGATATAAATATATAAAGAAATAAATATAGAAAAATAGATAGAATCATAGAATATAAAGATACACAATAGATAAATAGACAAATACAAAGATATAATAAATAAATACTTAAATATATAGAAGACTGATAATGAAATATACAGATAGATAGATAGATACACAAGTAGAGAGATATATAGAAAGATAGACAATAGAGATATAAACAATATATTAATAGATAAATAGAAAAATCACAGATCGATAGACTATATACATTATAGAAAATATATATATACATAGATAGACAAATAGATAGATAGACAGATAAAACTGATAGGCAGATACATGGATAGACATATAAACAAAATAGATAGATAGACAATTGGACATATTGACTGATAGAAAAATAGATAGATAAATAGATAGTCAATAATAGATAGATCGATAAACCTCCACATATAGAGAGATAAATAAATAGAAAAATAGATAGATAAAAATATAGAGATAGATATATAGATGTGAGATAGATAGATAGAGTGTATATAGATATATATATATATAGTTAGACAAATAGACATAAGAAATATTGATAGATATACAGATAGATATCTATAGACACATTGAAATATGATAGATAGAAAAATAATATATAGCAAATATTCAGTGGATGGATAGACAATTGAAAATTAAACAGATATTCAGATAGATAGATTGAAAAATAGTAAGATAATAGATAGATAGGTAGACAGAAGACATATATAGAGATAACGAAATAATAAATAGATAAATATACAAATAGATTGATATATAGATAGATAGATAGACTGATAAACTGATCGAAATATATTGAGATTGAAAGCTATAGATATATATATAGATATATAGATATATAGATAGAAATAGATACACATATCGATATTAGATAGTTAGATAGAGGATAGAAAGACAGAAAGAAAGAAAGAACGATATATATAAGACCAAAGATAGATAGACAGATAGACAAATAGACAGATAGATAGATACCTAGATATTAAGATGATAGATAGATAGACAATAGATAGATAAAAAATTATACATATAGAAGATAAATGGATAGATAGATAGAAAGATAGATAGAAGGATAGACAGATAGATAGAGAGGGAGATAGTGAAATAGTTATATACAATAGAAGATTGATATATAGATAGATAGATAGAAAATTAGATAGATAACAAAGTAATAAATAGATAGAAAGAAAGATAGATATAGAGATAGATAGAAAGTTAGAAAGATAGTTATAATAAAGATAGACAGATAGATATAGACATAAAAAGATATATAGATTTTTAGTTAGATATAGATAGATACCTGGACAAATAGATAGTTAAACAATTAGATAGCTATATAGATTAGAAATTAGATAGAAAGAAAGATCAATAGTATATCAGATTCACAAATAGATACTGTATAGATAGATTGATTGATTGATAAATAGATTGACTGATATATATATAGAGTTAGACATATATATAAATATTCACAAGGATCGATAGTCAAATAGATAAATAGATAGCAATATTCAGTAGATAGATAGACAAATAGAAGATACAATATAAGAGATAGATAGATAGATCAATATATAGGTAGATATAGATATATAGATAAAAAATAGAGATGATTATAGATATCTAGATAGATAGATAGATACATAAATAGATAGAAGATATAATATAGAGAAAAGATATATAGAAAAATAGATAGAAACAAAGATGAAAGTTACAAATAGACATATCAATAATAGATATATAATTACATAAATAGATAATATGATATATATGAAATAGATAGATTGATTGATAGATAGACAAGTAGAGATATATATAGAAAGATAGACAATATGGAGATATACAAATACAAATAGATAGAAGGAAAATACATAGATAGATAGATAGACTTATATACATATAACAAATTATAGATACTCAGATAGACAAACAAAAAAGATAGATAAACAAATGATCAGAAATATAGATATAAAAATATAGATAAATAGATAGATATATAATAGAGAGTTATAAATATAGATAAATAGAAAATATACAACAATACAGATATATAGATAGATACATAGACAAATTTATAGACAGATAGATATATAGAAAAATAAATAGAACGTCACATATAGATCGACAAATATTCAAATAGACATATAACCATATAGATATATATATAGTTAGACATATAGGTAGAATAGATAAATATTCATGTAAACATATTGAAAGATAAAAAGATAAAATGATAAACAAATAGGTAGATATACAGATAGTTAGATAGATGATAGATAGATAGAGAGTTAGAGACAATAGATAGAGATATAGATAAATAAACATTAAAAAGATATACAAATATACAGATAGAAAGTTAGACAATAGATTAAGTAGAGATATTATAGATGATAGAAAGAAAGAAAGATAGATATATAGATAAACATATAGATATAGATATATAAATAGATAGCCAAATAGACAGATAATAGATAAGGCAAATACACGATAGACAGATAACAAAATAGATAGATAGACAAATAGACATTTGGACATATTGACTACTATGCATAGAGTAGTAGATAGATAGACAAATATGTAGAGGATTGAATAAGAAGTATAGACCCAAATAGACAGATAGTAAATAGAAAAAGAGTAATAGAATAGAAATATAATAGATAGATATAGATTGGAGATAGATAGAAAGAGAGATAATATATAGATGGACATAAAAATAGATTAGTATAATATGGATAGATAATCAATAGACTGATAGACTTATAGTAAATATTGAAAATAGATAGATAAATTGATAGAAAATATTAAGATAGAACAAATAGACAATTAAAAATAAAATTGATATTCAAATAGATAGATAGAAAGATAATAAGATAGAAAGGTAGATAGAGAGATAGATAGTGGAGAGATAAAGAAAATTGTTAGATGATAAATAGACCATAGATAAATATATAGATATATAGACTGATAAAACTGATCGAGGGATAGACAAATTAATAGAGAGACCATATATATATCGATAGAAAGATAGATAAACAGATAGACAAATAGGTAGATAGACTGATAGAAAATAGAGTGAGATAGATAGATAAACAAATAGATAGATAGATATATAGATAGTTTGATAAATATAAAGAAAGTTTGATAGGCATATAGACAAAAAGATAGATAAATAGATAAAAATATAGATAGATAATAGATAGATAGACACATCTATAAATATATAATAGATAGATAATAGATAGATTCACAGATAGATAGATAGAAAGATATAGATAGATAAAGAATAAATAGATAGAAAAGATAGATAAATAGACAAAAAAGAATATATAGATAGATAGATAGACATATTTACATAAATATAGATATACAGATATATAGACTTGTAATTAGATAGATAACATATAGAAAAATAGTAAAAATACATAAAAAAATGATGATAGATTTAAAGGTATCCATATAGAAGGATAGACAAATAGATATATAGACAGAAAGATAGATAGATAGCTGTACAGACAGATAGATAATTAAATAGAAAGATAAATCAATAGATAGATAAATATTTAGAATAGATAGATAGATCGATCTACAAAAAAATAGATAGATAGATAGATAGAAGACACAGATAGATATATAATATAGAGATAGACAAATAAAAGATAAGAGAAATATGATAAATAGATAGTTAACAGATAGACAGATTAATAGATAGATAGACAAATAAAGAGATATACAGATATATAGATATACAAATATACATATTTATAGAAATATAGTTAGAGAGGTTTATAGATAGATAAATTGATAGATAAACATGTAGACAGATAGATAGATAGATAGATAAACCATATAGACTGATAGAGACATAGAATATAGATAGATTGATATAATAAGATAGCTAGATATTCAGATAGTCATATAGAAAGATATAAAAATAGACTGTTAGATAGATAGACATATAGGAAAATAGATAGATAGAAATATAAAGATATTGAGAGATTGAGAGAGAGAGAGAGAGATAGTTATATAGATAGATAGACAGAAAAATATATAGATATATATATATATATATATTATATATATATATATATATATATATATATATACATATAGACAAATAAATAGATAGACAAAAATCTTGATATTCAGATAGATATATAAACAGATAGCAGATAGATGGATATTCAGATATTTGCATATATAGAAAGACAAATAGATAGATAGATAGATAGAAATTGAATCAATAGATTGTTAGTTACATAGATAGATAAATGAAAAATATTTAGATATTTAGAATGAAACACACAGAAATAGATAGATAAATAGATAGACACAAAGATATTCAAATAAATAGAGAGATAGAGAGACAGATAGACAATAGATAGATAATTAAATTGATAGATATATAAATATATAGTATATATAGATTGATAAATAGATATATACATATAAAGATAAATATACAAATATATAGAAAGACTAATAGATAGTTAGATAGTTAGCCAAATAACAGATAGGCAAATAGATAAATAGAAAGATGGACAGATGACACATAGGTAGAAAGATAGATAGATAGTCAGTTAGTTAGATAGATATAAATATATACAGATAGATAGATAGATAGATAGAGAAATAGATAGATAGATTTTTAGACATATACACAGATAGACAGATTGATAGATATTAAAAAATACAGATAGAAAGATAAAATGAATAACATATAGATAGAGATACAAATTCATAGACAGATAGATAGTTAGCGAGATATAAAGATAGTTAGATAGACAGATAAATAAATAGATAGATAAATAAATAAATTGTCAAATAGATAGATATATAGAAAGATAGATAGATATATAGATAGTAGATAGATAGATTGATCGACAAATTGATAGAATGATATTTATAATATGATATAGATTAATAGACAAATAGATATATTGACAAAGAAAGATTGAAAGTGAGACAAATATTTAAATTGATAGATACATAGATCGAAAGATAGAGAGATAGATAGATAGACAGATAAATAAATAGAGATAAAAAGATAGATAGATAGACATATAAAGAGATAGAAATAAGGAGAGATCGTTACATAGACCTATAGACATTTGATTGATAGAGAAATAGAAAAATAAATAGATAAACAGATAGTTAGATAAATAGATAGAATGATAAAATTATAGATTAATAGGCAAATAGACAATAGATAGATAAATAGATATAAATATAGATAGATAGCTAGGTAGCCAAATAAAAAGATATTTAGTTTGATAGATAGACATATATATAGATCGACAGATACATAGATAGATAAATATTCAGATAGACATAGAGAAAGCTAGAATGATAAAAAGATAGACAGATAGATAAAAGTATAGATATGCAGATAGATAGATTGATTGATAGACAGGCAGATGTACAATAAAAAAAATAGATAGACAGATAAAAGACCGATAAATAGAAATACATATAGATAGATAAATAGATAGATTCCAAATCTATAGATATAAAGACAAATTGCCAGATAAATAGATAGATACATATATAGATAGAAAATATATACATAAAACATATATACAAATAGAAAGACAGACAAATAGATAGTTACAGAGAATGAAAAATACACAAATAGACATATAGTTAGATAGATAGATAGAAGATACATGGATAAGCATATAGATATCTAGATAGATACAAAGTTAGATATATAGATAGATAGATAGATAATAGAGAGATAGATAGATAAATCGATAGAAATATAAAAAGATACATAGGTATATTAAAAGACACATAGACATATAGACAAATAGAAAAATAGATAGACAAAAAGATACATAGATATACAAAAAGATTCATTTATAGAAATATAAATAGACAGATTGATAGAAAAATAAATTTATAGTTAGATAGATAAATTTATAGATAGATAGAAATATAGATTGATAGACAGGTAGACAATAAGATAGATAGATAGTGAGATAAATATAAAGATATATAATAACATAGATAGATAAATAAATAGATTGACATATAGTTAGATAGATATATAGATAGATAGATAGATAGATAAATAGATATATATTTTGATAGATAGATAGATAGAAATTTAAAAAATAGTTAGATAGACAAATATATAGATAGATAGATAAAGAGATAGATTGATAGATAGTTATATAGTTAGATAAATAATCAGATAGATAGTGAGAAAGTAATATAGTTAGATAAAAATATAGATAGATAGATATATAGATAGATGAAAAAAAATAGATAAAATTATAGATAGATTGATAGATAGAGAAATAAATAAATAGACTGATAGACTGATTGCAATATATTTAGATAAACAGATTGAATGATAGATAGATACATATATACTAGTAGTCATTTAGATAGATAAAAAGATAGAGAGATTAATAGATATATAGATAAAAAAATAGTTAGAAATATCGATAAATAGATAGATAAAAATAGAGTTAGATAGATAGATAGAAAGATTGATAGATAGATGGATAGACAGATTGATATATAGACATATAGATAGACAAAAAGATAGAAAGAATGATTGATTAACAGATAGATAGATAGCTAGATATATAGAAAGATACATAGAGTAAAATAGATAAAGATATAGACAAAAATTTAGAAAGCTAGATTGATAGATAGATAGAAAGATAGATAAAAATTTTAATAAACAGATAGATAAATAGATAGATATATAGATAGTTAGATAGTTAGAGAGAGAGAAAGATATAGATATATAAAAAGATAGATAGAAAGATAGATAAACAAATAGATAGGTATATAAAGAGGGAAAGATAGAGATATATAAATATATAAATAGACAGATAAATAGATAGACATATTATTAGATAGATAGATGGATAGATAGATAAAATGAAAATCAAATAGGTAGATATACAAAAAGATAGATAGATAGATATATAGATAGATAGAAATATAAAAAGATAGACAAATAGACACATAAACACATTGACCCATAGACACATATACACATAGATAGAAAATTTAGAGATAGAAAAATAGACACATAGATAGATAGAAAATAGAAATAAAGATAGAAAGATAGATTTATAGATGTACAGATAGATAAATAGACAAATAACTCAATAGATAGATTAATATAAATATAGATAGATAGATAAGTATATATTTAAAAAGATTGACAGATAGATAGATAAGTATATAGTTATACAGATTGACAGATAGTTAGATAGTTAGATACAAAATAGATAGATAGTCAGATATATGTAGACATAAAGATAGATACGTAGATATACAAAACATATATAGAAAGATAGATAGATAGATAGATAGAAAGATATGTGAATAGATAGATAAATAAATCAATAGATATGTCGACAAATAAGATAGATACATAGATATATAAAAAAATATTTAGTAAGATAGATAGTTAGATAGATAGAAAGAAAGATAGATGGATAGATATATTAATAAATAGTTAGATAAATAAATAGAAAGATGTATACATAGGAAGATAACAAAATAAACATATACACAGATAGACAAATAGACAGATATATAAAAATAAATATACATATATAAATAGATAGACATATAGATAGATACGTAAATATATATATATATATATATATAAAGATATATATATATATATATATATATATATGGATATATAGAATGATATATATATAGGTAGGTAGGTAGATAGATAGATAGACAAATACTTAGATTGACAGATAAATAGATAAACAAATATATAGATAGATAAAAAAATAGATAGACAAATAGTTAGATAGACAAATAGATAGATATAAAGATAGATAGATATACATTTAGATCATATAGACAGATATATAGATAGATAGATAAACAGATATACAAATAAACAGATTGACAGATAGATCGATAAATTGATAGATAAACATATAGACAAATAGACAGACAGATAGATAAATAGACAGATAGACAAATAGACATATATATAGATTGAAAGATAGACAGATAGATAGATGGACATATACACAGATAGATATATCACTACAAGAAAATGTCAATTTAGTTAGGAAAATTTAGTTATGGAAATTTAACTAGGTAAATTTATCTAGGGAAATTAAGTTAGGAAAACTTTGTTAGAGATCAATCACTAGCTAAATAGCAAGATATTAACTAGGGAATAGCAAGGGATTTTTGATTTTACATTTAAATACTCGCAACATATTAGTGACAGATTAGTGATGGATTAGTGTTGGATTAGCGACGTAATGTCTGAGTAAACATTTTTTATCGCTAATATTTTTGTAAATTTCGTGCAAAAAAAACTAGTAAAATTAGTGACTAATTAGAGACGGCATTTCCCTAGATAATTATATTGAGATAAATTTTGTCGCTAATATTTCATAAATTTCCACACAAAGAAAACTAAGAATTTAGTGATGCATTTAGTGATGGATTTTCCTTAGCTAATTATATCAAGAAAATTATTTACGGAATTTTTCTAGCTAATTATATCGAGATAAATTCTATTGCTAATATTTTCTGCACAAAGAAAACCATGAATTTAGTGATGGATCTAGCGACAAATTTTCTCTAGTTAATTATATCGAGACAAAATCCATCGCTAAATAATTATCTCAATTTTTTTTATTTTATATTTTATTTCTTAAATTTTAGTTTTCACAAAATATAAGTATCTAGCTAGGGATTTTTCCCTACCTATTTGCACTAGAGATAATTTCCTTCTCCAAAGTTTAATGATTTAATTTTTTTTTAATTTACTTTTTGTTTTAATTATATATTTAATTTTGTTTATTAAATGTTGTCATGGTATATAGATGAGTGATCCTTGAAATACACATTTTCCTCTTAAAATTATAAAAAAGTATATTATAAATAAATTATTTAATAAATATAAAAATACTAAAAAATTATATAAATAAGGATTAAAATAACTATTTTTATTATTATAAAATTTAAAAAATTATATAAAAAAGTTTTCTAAATTTTTTAATTAAGAAACTTAATAATTTCTATTAATGTAACATTAAAAAATTAATTTTATAATTACAATAATTTTTTAAGATATTTTAAAAATTAAATGAACATACTTTAAAATTTCTACAAATATAAAGGTAAAATAATTCATTGTATGATTAAATAGAAAATATTTCTAAAAATATCTAAATTTATGAATAAACTAGTAAATATTAATATTATTATAAGTATAAAACAATTTTTATGATTATATGAATTAAAAAAATAATTATTACAAAATTTAAAAATATTGAATTATAATAAAAAATTAAAATTTTTAATTAAATTTAAAAGAAATTAAATTGATATTTAAAAATAAATACATCGATGTTTGCTTTTACTAAAATTTATAAGAATTAAATATTTGAGTAATATTTTTACTATTAGCTTTTCATATTCATGTTGTTATTAAAATAATAAATATTAACTTTTTTTAATTATCTTCTCACTTTAAGTAATATTTAGAATTATAAAAATTATAAATGATATCAAATAATATGATATTTCATGCCTTTAAAATTATTTCATATTATCTTCATAAAAATTAATATGAATTCTTAAAAATTTATAACCATAAAATATATATATTTATATATTTGTTTAATATAAAGCATATTTATAATTCTTAGGATAGTGGCTTGAAGACATATTATCTTTTAATGTATGCCTTGCAATATGAAGTTTATAAATTTTGTAGCCATGATTTTTTTTCTAGTTGAAAGGCTTAACATCTATTTTTTGAAATTATTTATATATTTATTGTCTAATTATTTGATAATTAAAAACTACAAGGTATTTATTTTTCATTAGTGCCTTGCTACATGCACAAACTTGTTGAAAATAATTTATTAAGTAAAAAAAAAGATGAGTATTTATGTTTTATATATATTTATTGTTTATTAAATGTTTTGATAATTAAAAATTAAAACATTTACGAAATTAAAACATTTACACACAACAACTCTTCTAAGTCTTTAACTAGCGCCAGCCACCTCTCTCTCTCTCTCAATAGTCAACACGGATAAATCAAAATGAAATGATGTGATTTCTTTTAGTCATGCGCTGCATTCAATACTTGAAAGCCACAACATGGCACATTATCACCACGGCTACCTCACTGGTTGTAAAACACTGATTGACGTGACCACCTTCTGCCACTTCGTACCACTATCAACCTACGATGACTACTCTGATTACATCAACTGGTTGGCAGATGACATGTAGATTCAGCCTATCCTATCCACTGATCCTCTCGTCTGCTTCTTCTACAGGTAATCTATAAATCAATCAATGTTATTTCTAATCTTGTTTTTATTTATGTCGTCGAATTTATGAAGATCTAGCCCCATTTCTATGAATCTGAAAATGATTCCTTACTTCGATTCTTTGCTCTCTAAAGCGGCCTCACACATGGCTCATCAAGGCAGCTCTGTAATTCTCAGAAAGTAAATCAAACGTGATGTTAGCATTTTTAGAATTATATATAAGGTTTTTTTATCTTCCGATTTGTGTGTTTTGACAAAGCACAGTGCGAATTTCGTGACAGGTTGTTTCCTCCTAGAATATCAGCTAATAATAAGATCATCCTATTTGTTTATGCTGGTAATCTCATCTCTACGAAGGGAAGATTTGAGGTGATGCCAGCATCTTAATACCCTCTGAGGAGATTTGCGACATGGTCTAAGTTTTCCTTTTGTTATAGTCCAATACAAGTGTTTTTGGGATCTAATGTTATGAACCAAATGTATTGTCATCTTCTTTGTGGTCTTAGCAACTTCGAATTCATTGATGGAATTCATGTTCCTTATGCCATAGGTCTAATCAAAGCTTTTTCTCTTCTGGAGTCCAAGTAGAATTAGTTATGTGATGATCTTGAAAACAGGTTCTTAGGAGAAGAAATTTATGATTCTATAATGAGAAACTCTATTAGTAAGCTTCTTGGTGGCCCTCGAGTAGGCCTCTCCATGTGAGTTAGGATAATCTTTCAGCAAAATAGTTGGGATGGGATTGTGAACAAGTTGTTGCCTAATATTTGGTACATCAAGTGTGTCACCACATGAAGAATGAAGCAGAATTATCCAAAACTCAAGCCAATACATAGGAGAGACTCCATTGTTAAGCGCAGATTACCTTGCTTCAAAATGTTGTGTTGCAATAAACTTTGATCCTACGCAACCACAAGAGACAACTCAGTTCATCATGCTTCTCAAAGTAGCTTACTTTGAGTTTCTTCCATACAATCCTATTAATGCGATTCATGGTGTGACCGTGAGGGAAGAAACAACTATGGATTTTTCTGGCATCGAGGTGGGGAAGATGTATGAGTTGGTCATAACTACCGACAGAGGACTGTATCAATATCGATTGGGCAATGTAGTGAGTGTTGTTCGCTTCCATAACTATTCTCCTTAAGTTGAGTTCATAGTGAGAGTGCCACAACTTGACACTGATATAGTGGCTGAGGCAGACTTGATTTATGTAATTGAAAGTTGCCAAGTTGTGATGAGAGCTACCTTAGGAATTGAAATTGCAGAGTTTACTGCAACCTTATTGGGTTCTGAATCAATCCCAAAGCATCTGAAAATACTAGTTGGAGTCACAGAGGATCACATGTTTATGGGGAAGAAGATGAACGAGCCAATTCTAGTTCTTAGGATGATCTAATCTTTGCTTGAGGACAACTTGGGATCTCTCTATCATGCTTGGAAGGAGAGAAGTGAAGCTAGCTCATTGTATTTGACCAAAGTTAAGCCCAGTAGCTTTGATAAGTTGTCAGGGCTAGCCATCAAGAATGGAGCATCGGCTTGCCTATACAAGCTACCAAAGATACTAAGAAAACATGAGCTTGTTAGTTCTTTTGAACTAGAGGTGTCAACCGGGCAGGGCCGGCCCGGCCCGGCACATTAAAAAACCATGCCCGGGCCCGTGCCGTGCCCGGCTCGGGCAGTGGCACGGCATGCCGGCACGAGTTCTTCCCGTGCCAGTTTCACGCGGCCACGTGTGGGCGTGACCCGGCCCCTCCCGAATAAAATACCACGGGTCAGGTATGATTGGATCCGACCCGCGGTCCCGACCCAATCACAACGGGAAAAAAAAATATGTAGTTAATATTAATTTTCAGCCGTTGGATTCGCCTCCAACGGCTAGGGGGCAGAATCCAACGGTCCTCGTGATTCTGCCCCCTAAATAATTATTAAAAATTCAAAAAAATATAAAAAAAATATCTTTTTTTATGAAAAATTAATATCTTTAATCTATAAATTCTACCCCCTCCATTTAACACTTATGTTTTTCAAAAATATATATTATCTCAAATCTTTCTCTTTCTCTCACATAAACCGTGCTTCTCTCTCTCGGGCCTCGGGATTTTGCTTTCGGCTTGGATATTCGTGAAACTCGACTTGAG
>JAREIK010002604.1:150828-253328 GCA_029783825.1 Sapria himalayana | reverse complement strand
ATTTTAGTCATATTTAAGATAAATTTTTATTCGTATTAATATATTTATTAATTTTTTTTATAATATCATATTTTAATTATTATATTAGAAGATCATGTCATTCAAGGATTACTCATCTATAGACCATGACATACCTTTAATATAGAAAAGTATATAAAATATTAAATATATAATGCTTAAATAAATATCATTAAAGATTAGCTACGGAAATTATAACTAACCCAAATAGCTAGTGAAAATTCCCTAGCTAAATGCATATATTTTGATAAAATAAATATTTAAAGAATTATCAATTCTAATTGTATAAAAACTAATAAAAAAATAAATTTAGATATTTATTTAATGATGGATTTAAATTAGATAGAAATATTCTATCGCTAAATCCGTTGCTAATAATTAGCTAGAAAAATTCCATAGCTAAATCCGTCACTAAATCAATAATTTAATTTGCAAGGGAAATCCATGGCTAAATCTGTCGCTAAATTGAGGATTTAATTAGTAAGGGAAAATTCTTCGCTAAATTGAGTATTTAATTAGAAAGGATAAATTCGTTGCTAAATCCGTGGCTAAATCAAGGATTTAATTAGCAAGGGAAAATCCGTCGCTAAATCCGTTGCTAAATCGAGTATTTAATTAGCAAGTGAAAATCTGTCGCTCAATCGAGGATTTAATTAGCAAAGAAAGATCCGTCGCTATATCGAGGATTTAATTAGCAAGGGAAATTTCGTCGCTAAATCCCCCTCTTTTCTTGAGCAGAATTTATGAAAATCTTTCGTCACTAAATCCCCCACTTTTCTTGAACGGAATTTATGAAAAATTTTCCGTCGCTAATCCGTTGCTATTTTTTTTAAAAGAAAAATCATGAATCTCTTGTTATTCCCTAGCTAATCCCTTGTAATTTAGCTAGGGATTGATCCCTATCTAAATTTCCCTAACTAAAATGATTTTTTCTTGTAGTGAACAGTGCATAAAAATATAATCTATCCATGCATTGATGTTGCTTTTTCTTCCTCAACATCTCTGATCACCATCTTTCTGCTATGACAAAGTTGTCCGAGTAGCGGTGTATCTGTATCATGTCTAGTAAAAAATCCTTCACTTACACAAACTTCGTATGGGGAACAATAAGATACCATATCTATATGAAATTTAAACCAGCGAATAAAAACAAAAAAAATCAAATAAAAAAAGTTATGTTTTGATAAATATATAATATTACAGTATATATGTACATATATTACTATAGTAATATATGTACACATATACTGAGTACATATATACTCAGTATATATGTTAGAGGTGTCAATCGGGCCAGGCCGGGCCGGCCCGGCACGAGGCACGGCACGGTTCAACCATGCCTGGGCCAGCCCAGCACGGAAAAATTCCGTGCCCGGGTTAGGCATGAGCCGTGCAGTGCCGTGCCTAGCCCGTGCCGTGCCGTGCCTGACCCGACATGGTTCGGCCCGCAGCACGGCACACCGGCACGCGTTTGTCCAATGCCGGGTGTCCCGTGAGCCCGACCCCACGATGGCCCCTCTCGCAAAAAAGCCCGCGGGTCGGGTCTGATTCGACCCGACCCGCGGTCCCCCTGAATCTCGACCCGTACAGACATGCAAGCCCGAGCGGGCCAGGCACGGCACGGCCCGCCGTGCCTACGGGCCGGGCGGGGCTCGGAACGGTACAGTAACAGGGCCGGGCACGGAACAGTATAGTAACTGGGCCGGGCCGGGCCGTCCCGGCCCGTTTGACACCTCTAATATATGTACATATAATACTGTGGTATTATATGTACAAATACTGCAATAATATATGTGCGTATATCTGTAAGTATATACAGCATTTGCTGCTGCTGCTGCTGCCGTTATTGCTACTACTACTACAGTTGCTGCTGCCGTCATTGCTACTACTACTGCTGCTGCTGCTACTCCAGCTGCTACCGTTGCTGATAATAAAAGTGGGGCAAGTGATGATGCTTGACTAATGAACTTCTCTTCCAACCACTCATTTTGAGATTGAACAAGTTTTTGACGAGGTTGTGAGCTTCTTCTCCCCAAATAGGACCTGATATTCCTCTTGGCACTCGTGGCTTGTAAAAATCAGGTAATGATACATTTTTCCTTCCGATTGAATACAATTTTGTGATGTAATAAAATTAAACGACACTACATGAGCATCATCATCATCATCCTAAAACCTAGTACAATTATAACGAATCTTTGTAAATCATACAGCAAGAAAACTTATTTCCTCATTTATACTCTTTGTACCATGTGATAATTGCATATCTACACAATTACTAAGAGATTTAAGACCAACCACTGTCTACCTAGCTGTCCTGGATAAAAAAATATCTTCTATGGTATCACTTACTTGTAATGCCTTTTGTCTATATGTAGAAAGATAAATAGATAGATAGATATGTTAACTATAGACAGGAATTATAAATGTATATTTATAATTCCAAATTAATAGACATATAAATATATTTTTATTTTTTTTGTTCTTATTATTTTGATGATAAAACAAGTCTATAAATTAGTTTTTTCACATAGTAAGTCTATAAATGCATATTATCATTGTGTCTATCTATCTAGTAAACAAGAATTAATATTAGACCAATTAAATTAATTAAAACATCTACAATTCTTAACAGAATAGAATTACTATGAAATTTATTAGGGACCTAATTAAAGACAAGAAAATATGATTTATTAAAAAAAACTAAACAAAATTAATAATCGTCTACCAACAAAAATTATACACTCAACAAACACTCAACATTAGCAATGAGAGCAAAATTAAAGGTTATGGTTAAGCCGTACTTTCTTCTTTTAAAAAATATAAAAGTTTCACACTATAACAACAAACACTTGATTAGTAGATAAATTTAAACAGGTTCTTCATATTTATCTTCTCTACAGGACAAAAATTATAAAATATAAAAAACCATAAATAATAATATAAGACAACTTAAATTTAAAAAATTACGATACCTTGCTCTTTTTCTCCTCTTGTTATTATTTTCTTCGTCCTCTTTTACTATTTAATTCATCGTCTTTTACTATTTTTCTTCGAATTTCAGAACTAGCACACTTTCTATTGATTTGAAATCCATTAAACCTTAAAAAAAATCATTAAAAGAAAAAAAATTCACACTACCAATTTATCATTAACTCACAAGAGCTAAACAAAAAAGCACCATTTAGCTCACTGGCGATTTTAAATTTGCAAAACTCATTACTACTTTCTCATTTAAATTATAATGAAAATAAACAAAAAAAACACATAGAGAATGAGAGAGAGATGTTATTTAATTTGATAAGGATCTTCGTAACGATGCTACGATGGATGTATGTTCTGAGAGATGCTCTTGGTTTGATATGGTTCTTCAAAATGATTCTGCGATGGTAGTGTGTTCTGAGAGTAGAAAGTTTTTCAGTAGTGAACTGACCTAATTACGTAGAGATGGCCAGATAGGGGAGAGATGAGTTAGATATTGAAAATATTAGAAACCAAAATTATTTTATATTTAACCATTAATTATATTATTTCATAAATAAATAAATTTAAGATTAATAGTTTATGAAATTTTTATGGTTATTTTTGATAATATTTTTTATAAATTTTTTTTTCTATTTATGATTAATAGAAAAAAAAATTTAATTTATAGTTATAACAATGGAGAAAATAAATCATATTACTAATAACTATGATAACAATTAATTGGTAATTAAATTGTCATATTATTTCATTTATTAAAAAACATATTATTTCATATAAGCATTGATAAATTGTATAAATGTATAACCATACAAAATTTATAACATCTCAATTAAATAAAAAATAAATAGCCAAGTAAATAATGAATAAGTAACATATCAATAATATTCAAACAACTAATAAATAATCTAACAATAAAAATAAAAATATATAATCTTAACTTTATCCAAAAAAATTAAATTAAAAATTAGTTACTTACAAATATAACTTACAAAAATAAGACAACAAATAAATCCAAAAAAAAAAGACAAAAGAAACCAAATTTCAACTTGTATATTACTATAACAAATGATTTTAGATAATTTTTTATAAGTTATTTCAATATTAAAAAAAATAAGAAGAAAATATTAAGTAAATAATAACTTTCTATACTATGATTAACTTTTGAGTTAATAATCATACATCTAAGTAAAAGATGAGTTATGAAAACTATAATACATAACAAATGAGAAGTATCAACAACAATATTTAAAAAAAAGATTTGTTTACTTCTTTAAAGGAAGCATCATGATAAAGGAGCTCTATGAAGACTCATAAATGACAATGATAATTGACTTGTCTCGCTCTATACCCAATAATACTCTCGGCCTCATTCATAGATAAAACTACTAATATCCCACTATGATATCATTTCTTCATATGATATATACATTATAGAGATAATCTCGTGTTTATGCATACAAGAATCATATTGCACGTCATTATTCTTTCAGTTGTACATTTATATAAACTTTTATATATAATGACATATGATTATAGAAATGGATGTGTTTAGATATAATGTTGTGTTTAAAATATTTATATAAATGTTACCCACACACACACACACACACACACACACACACATATATGTAACTCTTTTATAAATATTATATTGTATATATATCACAATTATATAAACATTATAAATATTATATTTTTATAAAAAAATTTATATGTTATATAAATGTTTATAAATATGTATAAACATTTTATATGTAATATAAATGGTATATATACAATTATATAAATGGATAGAATTATGTAAATATTGTATTAATATTTATAAACATTTATACATATGTATAAATTTTTATATATAATACTTCATGTTTATATAAACATATCAATGTTTATATATAATGTTATACGTTTATATATATTTAAGTATAAACATTTATATATAATGTCATAGGATTATATAAATGTATACATGTTTATATATAATGTTATGTGTTTATAATATATATATAAATATTATATTGCTACAAATCAGGCATAGCATTTTCCAAAATAGTATACCTATATTGCTATAATGTTTTTAAAAATAGGTTTATTATTTTTTTATTTTTTATTTTTTTTAAATCATTAAATATACCGGAGGAAACCATATATTTTTTGAGTTTACAAGAAAGTAGAAATCTTTTATTTTGATGTATTTTTTAATATGAATATTTACTTATTTAGGTACTTTTTAAAAAATTTACAAATCAGCATAACCATTAGTAGCTCATATTTTATATTTAATTGACGATGAAATTTTTTTTTTACATGAAAAAAAAATAAATTTTTTTTAATTATATCAAAATTAAGTAGGGTGTGAAAAAAAAACATTAACAATATCAAATTTAATGAATTTGATTTTATCGAGATTATACAATATTAACAATTCTTTCACTAATTATGAATATTATTGATTATATATGTATTCTAATTTAAGTTGGATATAAGATTTAAGCAAAAGATTAATAATTTTTATAATTTTTATAATATAATCTTTAAATATTATCTTTAAATTATTATATTTTATATTTTAGCATTACACAAAGTCAACTTGACAATTCAAGTAACACAACCTGAGTCATATTCACTTGCAAACTAAGCAATAAAGATCTAGGGTGAGAATTTTTGGCATATTAAATCAATGTGAGCAACCAAACTTTCTGAGATATTAGTCTTGGCTAACTTAAATTCCAATTAAACTAATAAATATTTTGGCTTTACTCAAAATAGCATCTCTAACACAAGCACAAAAAAGAGTCAAAACTTCCATCACTTGTAAACTCTTTTGAATCATACACCAGACAATATATGATTTGCTTTTAATTAAATTGTTCATGAATAAATAAAACATATTTTGTTAAACAATAATTTAAACAATAAGATTTAAGAGAATATTGACATTTAATCCTATGCATTATTTGTGATAAGTGGGCATTCATAAAAATTTTATATGATCCTAAAATCTACTTTTTCTCAAGTAATCTTGGTTTTATGTTGTATGTATGTCAACTTGAATAGAAGTAGAGATTAGAGTTAAATTGTTTTTCATGGTTTATGGTGTTGTAAATAAAGGTTTACCTACCTATTTCAAATTTTTAAATAAAGATAATTTATGTATATTTTATTATGAATATTTACATTCCAACTTGCAGTAGTACTAACAATACTTGTATCATTTACCATGGAAAAATAAGCTACTGCTGTCAGCACAGCACCAACACCCTTAACTTCTTGTATTACAAAAGTAATATCTTCAAATCAAACTTCAGTTTAAAAATGAAAGGTAGACAAAAAGTAGACACTTAATCACACTAACCTTGGTCAAAAGAAAATGTTAATGAAGCAAATGTAGAAAATATTAGGTACCGTGAATAAACTAATAGTCTTGATGGATATAAGGAAATTGAACAAATTCAGTATCCTGTATAATAAGTAATCAAGATGTAATTATAACATAAAAATAATAAAATTAATAAAAGATACCTTGGAGAGTCTCTTAGCAGATATATGCTTCATTTACATTAAGAAAATTATTGGGCATTTAGATTCCAAGTATTCACTTCCATTTTGTCCTAACTGTTTACATCAGTATCGGGCACACAATTCCTTATATCACCTACCAAAGTGGATACCTTATTTTAATAAATGGTAAGAACAGTGAGCATAAACTTTTCGAAAAAATCCTTGGAAAAAAAATTATATTGTATGAGATTGATTTAAATTACCAAGTTTGATCATCAAACCAATTCCAAAAATCATATATTTCATTCTTCGTCAAAAATTGAAAGCATGGAACAAATAACACAACAAATGCTAATACAAAATGAGGTCTTCAAATTGAAAGAACAACGATTAGGTATGAAAATTCATGTTTCAAAAAATACAAAAAATAGATGAATAAAAAAGGCAATAATTCAACTCAGAATTAGAATGATGAAGAATAACATGCTACCAAAAATCTTTCGTAAGTAGATTGACTCCTTGACACTATTTTGCTTGGCCACCGATTAGGTTATTATTTATGTTTTACTTGTTTTAATTTTACAATATTAATACTTATTTATTTATTTATGTTATTTTAAATTTAAAATTATTTTATATTTTATTTTTAATTTACTATAATAATCTACTCAAAGCTTTAATTCTTATAAATTTTAGTAGAAACAAAAATAAAACTTGAATTAAAATCAACTTAGGGTCAGTTTGGTAATGATTTAAAAAGTGTTAAAGTGCTAAAAAAAATTTTAAGTTTGTTTAGGACAAAAAAAATATCATAAGTAATATTTTTAAAAAACTTTATAAACGCTAAAAATAATACTTGCAGTATTCTTTTAATAAGCACTTGGCGATATATTTTTTATAACTCATTAAATTTTTTTGGATGTAATTAAAACATCAATTAATTTATCCTTAAATATAAATTTATTTTATTTTAAATTTAATAAAAAATATGATTTTTTAATAATTCAAATATTTCAAATAATTTAATAATAATTTGTTAAAATTTTTTTTTAATCATTAACTTTTTTTATAAGTTTTTTTAATATAAATATTTTCTTTCTTATTTGTTAATTGAGATTATTTGTAAATATTTTATTATAATCATACACATAATGATTTTAGGTTTTTATAAATACAAATGTTTATGTATGTTCACTTACAACTTCAAATATTTTAAAAAATGTTTATAATTATTGAATTAATTATTTAATGTATTTATTAAAACAAATATTTAAATATTTTTATTAATTAATTCAAATAAAATTGTGTATATTTTGTTAAAATATTATAATCATAAAAATAGTTATTGTAGTCTTTATTAATATAAATTTTTATTTGTATTTATATATTTTTGAAATTATTTATTATAATATCCTATTTTTAATTTTATATGAGGAGAATGTGTCTTTCAAGGATCCTTCATCCATAGACAATGACAAACCTTTAATATACAAAATATATCAACTATTATAACAAATAATAAATAAAACAAAAAAAATCAGTATAGATTAACTACATAAATAATCCATAGCTAAATAGCTAAGAAAAATCCCTAGCTAAATGCATATATTTTGTGAAAATTATAATTTAAGGATGAATAACTTGCTATTGATATATAATTATAAAAATATATTTCCAGATAATGATTTAGCGAGCGATATTTTCTTGGGCTAATTAGCTAGAGAAAATCCATTTCTAAAGTCATTACCAAATTTGTCATGAATCATTGCACCAAAATCTGTGACAATATTATTTAGGAACATTTTTACATCAAAAATTTTCATCTCTAATCCATCAAAAATCCACCACAAATTTGTCATTCAATGTAAAATCAAACATATCTTGTTAATCCCTAGATAATCCTTTGCAAATTAGCTTAGAAATTAATTCTCTAGATTAATTTCCATAGCTAAACAGATAATTTGTTGTAGTGTAGATAGACAAATTAATTGACAAAAAGATAGACAAAGAGATAGATATATACAGATAGATAGAAAGATAGATACACAGATAGACTGATAGATAGACTGAAAAATATCCAAATAGACACAAATATATAAAGAGATAGAAAGATAGACATATAGATATACAGAGATATAGAAAGATAAATAGATAGATAGACAGACATAAAGACTGATAGATATATAGATAGATAAATAGACATATAGGTAGATAGATAGATAGACAAATAGATAGATATATATATAGATAGACAGATTGAAAGACAAATAGACATATAGATATAAATATTGAAAGATAGATAGATAGATGAACAAATTTGGAATATAGAAAGAAGAGTGATAGACAGACAATAAACAGACAAAAAGATAGAAAAATAGATAGAAAAATAGATATATAAATAAACAAACAGATAGAAAGACAAATAAAAAGACAAATATTTGGATTGATAGACGGATATATAGATAGTTAGATTGATGGATAGATAGACGCATAAAAAGATGGATAGAGATATAGATAGATAGTCGGATAGAAAGATAGATATTTAGAAGGATAGATGGATGGATATATAAAGAAATAAATTTACAAATAGATAGACGGATAGATAAATGGATAGATAAATAAATAGATAGATAGATAGACAAATCGATAGATAGAATGATAGATAGATAAAGAGACATAAAGATACATAGATCCAAAGAGAGATGGATTGGAAGACAAATTATTAGACAAATAGATAGATAGATAGATAGAAAAATTGATAAAAAGATGATAGATTTACAGGCAGATAGATATATGGATAGATAGATAAATAAATAGATAATTAGATAGATAGATAGATAGACATATTAATAGACAGATCGATAGACATATAGTTAGATAGATAGATAAATAGATAGATAGGCAGATATATACAAAGAGAGATAGATAGAAATATAGACAGATAGATAAATAGGTAGAGAGACAAATAGATAGACATATATATAGACATATAGATAGAAAAATAATTATATAAATAGATACACTTATAGAAAGAAAGTTAGATAGATATATTATTAGGCAAATAGATATACAAAGAGATAGATAGATTAATAGATAGATAGAGAGATATATATATATATATATATATATATATATATATATACATATAGACTGACAAATAGATGGATAGATAAATAGATAAAAAGATAGAAAGAAAAATAGAGAGATAGATAAATAGATAGATAGATATATAGATAGAGAGACAAATATATAGATAGTTAGATAAACAAATTGATAGACTAGAAGATAGAAATAGAGATAGATAGATAGTTAGATGAATAGATAGATAGATTAATAGATATATAGATAGATAGACTAAACAAGTAGATAGATATATAGCCAAATAGATAGATATATAGATAGTTAAAAAGATAGATAGATAGACAAATAGATAGTTAGATGGATAGACAGATATATAGAAAGATATATAGACAAATAGATAGATAGATAGACATATATATAGAAAAAAAAAGATAAACAGATAGATAGATAGAAATAAAGATAGAAAGATAGATCGATAGAAATATAGACATATAGATTGATAGACAAAAAGATAGTTATATAAATTGATAGATATATAAATAGATAGATATATAAATAAATAGATAGATAAACAGATAGATAGAGATATATATATATATATATATGGATAGATAGAAGGATAGATAGATAGATAGACAATTAAATAAATAGATAGATAGAGAGATAGATACAGATAGACAAACAAATAGATACACTAATAAATAAATAGAATGATAGATAGACAGACTTATAGACATACAGATATAAAGATAGATTGATAGACAAATAGACAGATATATATATATAGATAGATAGAAAGATAGATAAAAATTTTAATAGTTAGATTGATATATAGTTTGATAGATATAAATATAAATAGATAGATAGACAAATAGATAATTTGACAAATAGTTAGACAAGTAGATAGACATATTTATATGTAGTTTGTTAGATAGTTTGGCATTTTGATACATAGATTAATAGACAAATAGATAGAAAAATAGATATAAAGAAAGATAGACAGAAAGATAGACACATAAATAAATTAGATAGATAGAAAAATAAATAGATCGATATATAGACATATACATAGCTAGATAGATAAATAAATAAATAAATAGATAGATAGATACACTTATAGATAGATAGACAAAAAGATAGACATATTATTAGACACACACATAGATATATAGATAGATAGATAGTTAGATAGACGTATAGATTGAATGATATATAGAGATAGATAAATAGATATATAGATAAAAAGAAAGATAGACAAATAAATAAACAATTAGATAGATTCGTAGATAAATAATTATATAGGTAGAAAGATAAATAGATAGACAAATAGATAGAAATTTAGATAGACAAATAGATAGATAGATGGACAAATATATAGATAGATTGATAGATTGATAAACAAATAGATAGATAGATAGATAAATAGAAAGATAGAAAGCAAGATAGATAGATAGATAGATAGAAACAAACATAAATAGACATATAAATAAATAGACAGACAGACGGGTAGGTAGGTAGGTAGACAGATATATAGGCAATTAGATAGACCGATGGATAAACAGATAAATATACAAATAGAATAATAGATTGACAGACAAATCGATAGATATATAGACATTGATAGCCAATAGATAAATTTATAGATATATAAATAGATAGAATGATAGATAATTAAAAAGATATATACAAAGATAGATAGATTGATTAATACATAAATTGATAAATACATAGATAGATAGATCAATATATAGATTTAAAGACTTATAGAGAGATATATATGATAGATAGATATACAGATAGATAGGTAGATAGACAAATAGATAGATATAGAGATAGATAGATAGATAGATAGACATATAGATAAACAAATAGATATATAGTTATATTGACATATAGAAAGACAACTATATTCATAGATATATAGATAAATAGATAGACATATAGATAGATTGAAAGATAGACAGAGAGAAAATACAAGAAATCATCTGTTTAGCTGTGAAAATTTAGCTAGGGAAAAATCCCTAGCTAATTTGTGTGAGATTAGCTAGGGACTAGTAAGAGATGTTTGATTTTACTTTCATTGAAAATTTTGTGATGATTTTGTGATGGATTATAATTGGAAATTTTCTATTTATAAAAATCCCTATCTAATTTTGTCATATATTTTGGTACAAAGAATGGTGCTAAATTTAACAATATCTTTAGAGATGAATCTTCCCTAGCTAATTAAATCAAGATAAAATTCCTCACTAAATCATTATCTTGAAATTTTTTTTCCAATTATATATTTATAGTCAGCGATTAGTCCTTAAATAATAAATTTCACAAAAAATATACATTTAGCTTTAGAATTTTTTCTTGTTATTTACTTCATGATTATTTCCGTCGTTAATCTATAATGAATTATTATATATATATATATATATATATATTATTTTTTTTAATATTTGATATATTTTTGTATATTAAAGGTTCGTCATGGTATATGGATTAGGGATCCTTGATAGATGCCTTCTCCTCATATAATTATAAAAATAGGATATCATAAATAAATAATTACAAAAATATAAAAATACGAATAAAAATTTATATTAATAATGCCTTAATTAACTATTTGCTGGATTATAAAATTTTAAAAATACTTAAAAAATAATATTTGATTTAATTAATAAATATTTTTAAATATAGCTTTTAATAAAAACATAAAATAATTAATTCTTTTATTATAAACAATTTTTAAAATTTTTGAATTAATAAATGAACATACATAATTATTTGTATTAATAAAAAACTATAATTATAATTTGTATGATTATAAAAAAATATTTACAAAAAAACTGAAATAATGAATAAACAAGTATTTATTTATATTAATAAAACTTAAAAAAAATATTTTTATGATTATAGGAATCTTTTAAAAAAATATTTACAAAAATATTTGAATTATTAAATGAACTCTTCAAGTGTTATAAAAAAATATCTTTATGTGCTTATTAAAAGAACACTTTAAGTATTTTTTTAGAGTTTCAAAAATATTTTTAAAAAATTACTAATGATATTTTTTTGTCCTAAAAATACTTAAAAAATTTTTTGTCTTATTAACATATTTAAAGAGTGCTACCAAACTAACCCTAAGTTGATTTGAATTCAAGTTTTATTTTTACCTCTATTTAAATTTATAACAAGTAAACCAATGTGTAATATTTTTAATATTAACTTTTTTATATTCCATTCTTAATAAATAATAAATAAATCTTTTTTATTATCTTCTCATTTTAAGTTAAGTTAGGATTTTTATAAATTATAAAAAATATCAAATAATATGAAATTTATAATCATTATATATATATATACACACACACATATATATACATATTATTTATTTTATGGTTATGAATAAAATCCTAAAAGTCACTTATGTTCACTATTCATCACAAATCCTTTCGGGAGATGAACTATGATGAACACAGTTTGATTCCATGCTTCTGTAATCTTCAACCACATTCCCTGTCTGTATGTATTAATCCATTATTCCATGCTTGACTATCGGAATTTAATATATGATTTGCTATAGCTTTTCAACCTGATAAAAGAAATCCCAGGATTCGAATTGTTAACATCGTTTAGGATCGCACTTGAATCACTATCTAATGACCCACTCTTCAACTCCTTCCCATATAATTCTGAAAAAAGACCCTCCCCCTTGTTGAACAAGCTACTACTCTTCATGTTTTTAGCATTGACCTATGCCTTCAGTTCCCTAATCTATTTTATCAAGGCTTCATGATAATGATCACGGGCTTCATAATTGAGCTTCAGTGAGTCATAATTTGCTTTCACTTAGAATGGTAGTTTTGGAACCAAACAGCTATTTGTCTTGGCTACAAGCCAAGTTCATGAGCTAGTTTGTTTTTCCTCTCTGGTTCAAGCTTGTTCTCCACGTCAAAGTTCTTATCCAATGCTTTCACTTGATCTATTGTTAAGCGTCTCTTATTTTCTCCACCCCCTTTCTTAATACTTCTACACCTCCTTCATCAAATCCTTCAAAAAAAATTGGCATTCTTTACTGTACACATGATTGTTGTTCTTGTTGCTTCTTTAACTAGAAACATTTTCTTCTGCTATAGATGGGCATACTAAAATGAAAGCACAGAGGGAATTAGAGCTGGAAAATATTTTCATTAGTGGAAAGAAATAAAACACCACTAAACGACATCTGGGAAAAATCGAAGGATGTGATTAGGGGAGCACTAGGTATTATTTTTAAAGCAAGAATGACAAGAAATAACATTTATCTTGCCTCATTGTTCATAGAAATTTTCGTGCACAAAGGCAGACAAGTGCACTGTAAATAACTTGTACAACCACGTCCTCTTGTCCATTCAATATTTCTTCATTTTTTTTCTTTCTGCTCACTCTATGTCCATCTAAATCAGGAAAAAATGGTTCGATGGAGAAAATAGTAGTAAAAAAACCGGTTGGAGAATCTATAGCCTCTGCTATGTCTAGCCTCTAGAGATAGTAGCAGCGAGGAGGAACATTTATCTTGTTATTTGTAAGTGATAATCACTATATGGATCTTTTTTTGCTACATACAATCATCACGAACAACTAAACTAATTTTGAAATATTGTTGAACTGGAATAATTTGGTTTACCTTTTAATAAACACCACCTAATAATTTTTACAACCTAGAAAGATATGCCACACTTCTATTCGTATGATATATTTTTATCAAGATGTATGTTCAAATCAATAATTTAATAACTATTATCTACCATATAATGATGGAAGTTCAACTATGAATGGAAAGCTATTGAAGAACGGCATGCCCTAGGAGTGAAGTTGTTCGGAAATGCCCTACTCACACAGTGTAGTAGGTCATTTTTATTTTTTTATTAACTTGTTACTTTTTTTCCAATTTCATTTCTCATAGATGTGGATTCTTCACAGCCATGGGTTTTGCTCATGTTCCACTATTTGAAGTTGCTTCTGTATTGTGATCTCTTTGCAGTGCTCGTTTTTGGAGTATCATAACTACAAAATTGTATACCAGTGCTATGCATCTTTATTTATCCGGGTTGGTGTTGACAATGATGGAGTAAGTTCCTATCGCATCTACAATATTGTACATAAGATGTGTTTCAAGTGTGTGTTATTCTAAATCAAGTCGAGCTGAATCAATTTGTTTTGTTTATTTGTTTTTATTTTATTTTTTGCTATTAAATGAGCAATGATATTAGTGAGTAGAATCATACATGTTGCAGAATAAGTTTATGATTTTAGAATTCATACATATATTAGTTAAAAAAATGGATCGTCATTTTGGGAATGCAGTAGAATTTAACTGCAACACGATGAACTTATCTGCCTCATCTTTCAATTCTTCACATGAAGTAATTTAACTTAGTTTTTTTTTGAATTCTGATTTTTTAATTGTCAGTGTGATCTCGACATAATGTTCCATTTTGAAAAGGCACATTTTATGTTGGATGAGAGGGTCATGAATGGAGCAACATTAACACTATGAGGAGCTCATTGACTGAACTATATACAAATTAGAAACATATCTCAACAAAAAAAAATATAATCAAGCATTATATATTTTTAATCCGTGATAATTTGTAGGTTAATGCATAATTCTCAAATTTCTTCTTTCTTTTTATCAAAAAATTGTAGCTGCTAATTGTTGTTTGGACTATTTCTGCATCTCTTATAGATTATTCTACTTTTAAGAATACATCACAGAAACTTAGTTCAATTCATTGAATATTGTCAAGAGGGTGGCAATATGCTTGTTTATGAGTTCGTGCACAATGGAATAGTGAAGGAGCATATTTATAGTAACTCAAATCTTATATAAAGTTCAATCAATACCAACTGAGGCACTCATTAATGCATGTAATGTTGATAGGCCAGTTCACCAATAGAGAATGTAACAATTGGATCAAGTGGCTCAAGATTGTAGATTATACTACAAAAGGTGTTTTTTAAAGTTCTTATTAGTGTTTGATTTATTTTGCAAGCATATGATGTTAGTGTTAGCATGGTATAGCGGGCAATGATGCCATGAGATGTAATCTCTTAGATGCGTAGCCAATGTGCATAACTGCCTGGAAGTGCATAGTGTGTGCATGGTGCAGTGAATGTGCACGTGTGCTTGAAATATTAGACATGCACCGTGTGTATGTTTGATGAAAAAGACAGATAGACACATAGATAGATTGATAGATAGTTAGATAGATAGTTAGATAGATAGATAGAAAGACAAAAATTCATTCGAGGTATGTAAGTTCTATTAAAATTTACTCAACCCATAGATCTGAATTTGAGCAGATTCTTAAACCATTGTGCATAAGAACCCTAGCATTTGTAGGATTTAAGTTATGATTAAATTCCCAAGTTGCAGCATAAACCCAAACTTCAAGAACCTTTGGATGAAATTGAATTGCTTCAGCTAGTACCTACATGAATTAAAATAAATGGATTCACCTAAAGAGGTCTAGAGCTCAATCATAAAAGTAACCTAATATAGCTATATCCAACGATAATAATCTGTCTATGCTCTAAAATGTCAAAATTTTATTGATTAATGCAATAGTAAGATATGCTGGCATGCTCTAAAAGTTGATTAATTCAAGTGAAATGGATCGAAGAATGATACAAGAGATAGGGATGCTGATAAAAACATGAACATGTGTGAGACTGAAATAATCAATTACATGATATGATATGAAATTGCAATTTTTTTGCATTAAACCCCTAAAAATTGATTAAAAAAAAGAACAATACCTTTTTCATCATCAATATTTTACACGAGACCTTGTTTGTGGTGCTCTTATAAGTCGGTGTTCATGCTTACCAAAGCAAAGATGGTTCAACGAGATGATGTTATAAAAATTATGAAGAGGGTTCCATTTGGATGAAAAAACATGTGTGACTAATCATGGATTCATGGTATAAATAAAGCGCCTATTATATAGACGCATGAGTGGAGAAGTGAATGTTGGAGATGATATGGAAACGCTATAGATTCCTACAGCCAAGGATGGGATGATGGTGTTCTAGTTTAGGTCTTGACTATTCTACACTGTATGTTGTGTTTTTCTGAAATTACATCGGATTTCTGAAATGGCATCGAATTTTTGAAATCACAACAGCAGTAACTCTTCATAATTGGGTTTGTAAAAAAAAATTAAATTTAGCTACCAATTACCAAGGGAAAATCCATCTCTAAAGTTGTTGCTAAATTTTCATATTACTTTATTTTAAAAAAACATATTATTTCATATAACTTTAATTAAATTGTATAAATATATAACCCTACAAAATTTATAATATTTCATATTTTTAATAATTTATGGATAAATTTATAATATTATTTTATAAATAAAAAAATATTATGAAATTATAAAAAAGTATTTCATAAATAAACATATATATATATATATATATATATATATATATATATATATGATTTTTTAGAATTTAATATATTTTTATGAATAAAATATGAAATAAATTTTTAGGCATAAAAATCATATTATTTGATATAATTTATATTTTATAAAAATATTAAAATAACATAAAGTGAGAAGATTATAAAAAAAGATATATTTATTATTTAAATAAGAACGAAATATAAAAAGCTAATATTAAATATTTTACTCACAGGTTTAACTCTTATAAATTTCAGTAGTGCAAAAATAAAACTTGAATTCAAATCAATGTAGGGTCAGATTGGTAGTGCTCTTCAAAGTGTTTATAGGGCTAAAAATAATTTTAAGTATTTTTAGGACAAAAAAATATCATTAGTAATATTTTAAAAAACTCTTTTGAAACCATAAAAAACATTTGACGTATTCTTTTAATAAGCACCTCGAGAAATTTTTTTTATAAATCATCAAAAGTTTTTGGATATAATATAGGTGTCAAAAGAGCCAGGTGGCCAGGGCATGGCCCAAAGTCTGACGCAATTCAGTCATGCCTAGCACGACATGGTACGCTGCTATGTCATGCCCAGGCCCATGCTGGGTTGACCCTCTGCATGAATCATGTCGTGCCATGCCTAGGAATTTTGGCCCATGTGCCATGCCAAGCATGGCATGGGTGCCTGGAACTTGGGCATGGCAGGGAGGATGATGTGGTGACGCACAATGGGCAAAGTCTCGACATGCCCAATGGGCAATGGTGATGTGGCGACATGCCCCTTGAAACCTTAATTTTTTTTTAAAAAGACTTGCCTTGAGTCAAATCGACTAGTCCAACCTGACCAACCCGGTCTAAACCATTCGAACTTGGGTTAGATTCCAAGCCACATGTAGTGTCATGCTCAAACCACCGTGTCAGGCGTGGCATGACAGGAACATCAAGCTAGCCCAGAGTGACCATAAAAAAATGGGAAGGGCCAGCCCAGCCCTTTTGACACTTCTAAGATATAATTAAAACATATATTCATTTATACTTAAATATCAATTTATTTTATTTAAAATTTTTGAAAAATATGAATTTTTTTTAAAATTTCAAATAATTCAAATTTTTTTAAAATAACTTTTTAAAAAAATTATATAATCATAAAAGTAATTCTTTTAAGTATTATTAATATAAATATTTATTTTTCTATTCATTAATTCACTTTTTTTGTAAAATTTTTTATCATACAAATAATTATTTTAGGTTTTTATTAATACAAATGTTTATGTATGTTCATTTATTACTACAAATATTTTAAAAAATATTTATAATTATATAATTAATTATTTAATGTATATATTAATAAGTATATTTATATAGCATAATTAAATAATTTAAATAATGTTTTGTATTTTTTTAAAAAAAATTTCTAAAAATAAAAATATTTATCTTAGTCTTTATTAATATAAATTTTTATTCGTATTTAGATATTTTTTAAATTATTTAATTATAAAATCCTATCTTTATGATTATATAAGGAGTAGGTGTCTTTCAAAGATTCCTTATCCAAAGACCATGACGAACCTTTAATATATAAAATTATAAAAAATATTAAAACAAATAATATATAAAGAAAATAATTCAGTATAGATTAAAGACAAAAATTAATCTCTAGCTAAATAGCTAGGGAAGAATTCCTAGCTAAATGGATATATTATGTGATAATTATTATTTAAGGACTAATCGCTTACTATTAATATATAATTATACAAAAATTTCTAGATAACAATTTAGCGAGGGATTTTTTCTAAAGCTAATTAGCTAGAAAAAATCCATCTCTAAAGATGTTGCTAAATTTGGTGCCAATCTTTGCGCCAAAATTTAGGACAATATTAGCAAGGGACAAGTTTCCATCAAAAATATCCTTCTTTAATCAGTCACAAATCTATTGCAAATTTTTCATTTAATTTAAAATCATACATCACTTGTTATACCCTAGCTAATCCCTCACAAAATGGCTAGAAATTATTTTTCTAGATAAATTTTTGTAGCTAAACAAACAATTTTTGTAGTGTCTATCTATCTATCTATCTATTTATCTATCTATATGTCTATCTATTTGTTGATCAATAAATCTATCAAAATATATATCTATTTTTCTAGCTAACTATCTATCTTTCTAAATTTCTATATATCTATTAGTCTGTCTATATATCTGTCTTTATATGTATCTATCTATCTATGTATCTATCTATCAGTCTTTTAGTCTGTCTATCTTTCTATCTATCTATATATCAATCAATCAATCAATCAATCAATCTATCTATCTGTCTATCTATCTATCTATCTAGATGTCTGTCTATCTATCTATCTGTCTACTTGACTGTCTAACTATCTATCTACTTATCTGTCTATCTATCTATCTATATATCTATATATTTATCTATCTATTTTTCTATCTATTTATATATATATATATATATATCTATTTATCTATCAATCAATCAATCTATCTATCTATCTATATGTTTATCTATCTATCTCTGGGTCTATCTATCTATTTTTCTTTCAATATGTCTATCTAAGTGCTTATATATGTGTCTATCTATGTGGCTAACTATGTGTCATTCTATTTATCTATCAATATATCTATCTTTTTATATATCTATTAATCATTAAGTCAATCTATTGGTTTATAGATCTGTGTATCTATCTGTCAATTTATTTGTCTATCTATCTATATATCTATCTATATATCTATATGTCTATTTTTCTATCTATCTAACTATCAATCAATCAATTAATTTATCTATCTATAGACCTATCAATCTATCAATCTATTTGTCTATCTGTTTATCTATATATCTTTTAATCATTCTATCCATTTATCTAACTATCGATTTGCCTATCAATCATTCTATCTATAAGTCTATCAATTTATCAATCAATGTGTTTATCAATCAATCTAGAAATCTATCTAACCTTTTGTCTGTCTATCTATTTTTCTAACTGTCTATCTATCTTTCTATCATTCAATCTATCAATCTATCTATCGATGTATTTGTGTATCTATCTATCTATGTATGTATCCTATCTACCTATCTACCTATCTATTTATCTATTTATCTATCTATCTATTTGTCTATCTATCTGTCTATCTATCTATCTATCTATCAGTCTTTCTATCAATCAACCTATTGATCTATATGTCTCACTATCTATCTATTTATTTGTCTATCTATATATTTGTCAATCAATCAATCTAACTATCTATCTATCTCTAAATATGTTTAACTATCTATGAATATATTTGTCTATATATGTGTCTATGTATGTGCTTGTCTATTTATTTATCTATCTATAAATCTATCAATCTATATTTCTATATATCATATGCCTTTCTATCTATCGATCTATCTATCTATTTTTTTCTATATGCCTATCTATCTATCTATCTATTTATGTATCTATATATCTATATATCTGTCTATCTATCGATCTAAATATCAATCTGTCTATTTTTTTATTTATTTATGTCCTTATCTATCTATTTATCTATCAATCTATAAATCTATCTATCTATCTATTTGTATATCTATCTATCTATATATCAATCTATATTTTTATCTATATGTCTTTCTATAAATCATTCTATCTATATTTCTATATATCTATCAAACTATCTGACTATTTGTCTATATATAAATCTATCTATCTATTTTTCTATCTATCAATCTATCTATCTACTTGTTTATTTATTTGTCTATCTATCTAATAATAAATCTATCTATCTATTTGTCTAATAACTATCTATCTATCTTTCTATATATTAATCTATCTATTTGTCTATCTATCTATCTAGTTTTCTGTGAAACATTCCACCTGTTAATCAGTTAGTCTATCTATCTATTTATCTATCTATGTATATGTCTATCAATCAATTTTCTATCTTTCTATTTGTATATATACCAATCTATCTTATAATCTATCTATCTATCTATTTATGTATCTAACTATATATCTATTTATCTATCTATCTATGTATCTTTATGTATATCTTTCTATCTATATATTTTCCTATACATCTATCTATCTATTTGTCTATAAATATGTATATCTATCAGTCTATTTATATAACATTCTATCTATCTATCTATCGATGTATCTAACTACCTATTGAACTATCTATTTATCTATATATCTATCTGTATGTCTGTATATCTATCTATCTATCTAACTACCTATCTACCTATCTATCTATCTTTCTATCTGTCTATATATATATATGACTATATTTCTATCTTTCTATCAATGTATATATATTTATCTATCTAACTATCTATCATTCTATCTATCTATTTGACTTTCTGATTTCCTATCTATATGTCAATTTATCTATCTAAATATCTATCTATTTATATATCTATCTATTTATCTATTATATCTGTCTTTCGATTGATCTATCTATTTTTCTATCTATTAGCCAATATATTTGTATGTCTATATGTATATCTATATGTCTATCTATCTATCAATCTATCTATTAGTCTATCTATTTGTTTATTTATATGTCTATCTATATGTATATTAATATGTTTATCTATTTATCTAAATTCCTATATATCTATTTGTCAATCTATCTTTCTATCTATATATTTATCTATCTATCTTTCTATCTATCTAAATATCTGTCAATTTATCTTTCTATCTATCTATTTATCTATCAATTTATCTTTCTATCTATATATTTGTGTATCTATTTGTGTATATATATATATATATATTTATCTATCTATCTATCTATATATCTGTCTATCTATCTATCTATCTATGTATCTGTCTATCTATCTTTCTATTTATATATTTATTTCTCTATCTATAATTCTTTTGATATATATATCTATCTATTTGACTAGCTACCTATCTATTAATCCATCTATCAATCTGTCAAATAATATCTCAATCTATCTTTTTGTCTATCAAACACTATCTCTCTTTCAATCAGTCTATCAATATGTCTATAAATCTATCTTTCAACTTGTCTATCAATCTTTCTATCAATCTATATATATATATATATATATATATATATCTATCTATTTGTTTATCAATCAATCTATCAATCAATCTATTTATACATCTATGTATTTTTCTTTCTATCTCCTTATATATTTGTCTCTCTATCTTTCTATCGATATATTTTTATATTTATCTATCTACTTTCTATCTATCTATTTATGTATCTATCTTTTTATTTATCTATATATCTATTTGTCTAAATATCTGTTTATTTATCTGTCTATATATATATATCTATCTATCTATTTGTTGATCTATCTTACTATCTACATATCTATTTATCTATTTCTCTATCTATTAATCTATCTATCTAATTGCATATCTATATGTCAATATATTTATATCTATCTGTATATCTATTTGTCAATCAATCAATCTATCTATTATATTTGTCTATCTATTTATATATCTATCTATCTATTTTTTATCTTTCTGTCTATATATCTATCTATTTTTGTGTTTATATATCTATCTATATAGCAATCAATCTATTTATCTATTTGTCTATCTTTCTATCTTTATGTATATTAATAAGTCTCTCTATATATCTAACAATATTTTTAAATTCTATTCTTAAATCTATCGGTTTATCTACATGTATATCTATCTATCTTTCTACATATGTATCTATCTGTCTATTTATCTTTCTATCTATATATTTGTGCATCTCTATGTCAATCAATCATTCTATCTAGCTTTATATCTATCTGTCTATCTATTAATCAATCAATCTATCTATCTTTCATTCTATAAATCTATCTATCTATAAGGCTATCAAACTATTTATCAATCAATTTATCAATAAATCTATCTACTATATATCTATCTATATATCTATCTATCTTTTTTTCTCTAAATTTGTCTGCCTATCAATTTGTCCATATGTATATCTATCGGTCAATCTTCTTGGATGTCTATCTTTTTGTCAATGTGTTTATCTATGTATCTATCTATCTTTTTACCTATATATATTTGTATCTATCTATCTATCTATATGTATATCTATTTATGAATCTATCTATCTATCTGTCAATCAATCAATCAGTCTATAACACTACAAGAAAATATCAATTTAGCTAGGAAATTTTAGCTAGGGATCAAACCCTAACTAAATTGCAAGGGATTAGTTAGGAAATATCAATGGATTTATGATTTTTTAATGAAAAAAAATAGCAATGGATTAATGATGGACTTATAAATATTTTAAAATATTGATTTAGCGACATATTTTCCATTGCTAATAAATTCTTGATTTTGCGACGGATTTATGTTTTGGAGTACTCCCCCAGAAATATTTTAAAATATGAAACTAATATTTTAACATTTGAAAAAAAGCACCGAACTATAAATAAATTCGAAACTATTGCACTTGAATTCATAAATTCTAAACTACCATCGCCCCTCTCTCATGCCTCTCACCCTCATTCACTCCCCTACCCCTCGCCCTTGTCCTTTTTCCTACCCCTCACTCGTTACCATTTGCTCCTCGTCCTCGGCCTTGCCCCACACCTATCATCCCTTGCCCCTCAAAAGTCACCCCTCGCCCCTCTTCCCTCACCTCTCTCCCCTCGCCCCTCTTCACTCACCCCTCTCCCCTCGTCCCTCTCTATGAACTCCACCGAGATCCATGGCGGAGCTTCGTTGAGCTCCGTCGTGGAGCTTTTAGAGAGGGTCAAGGGGCTAGGAAGAGGGGCAAGGGCTAGGGGCAAGGGCGAGGGGTAGTGGAGAGGGATGAGGGTAGTTTATGATTATGAATTCAAGTGTCTAGATTTTTTATTTTTTTATGTTTGGTGTCTTTTTTTTTTAATATTAAAAGATCAGTTTAAATTTTTTAAATATTTTAGGGGATACCCCAAAATATAATTCCACCTTAACATAATAACATTGGTGAATCTTTAAAATAACACAAACTTATTAATGACTCATCTCTTAACATCATAGTTCACTCGATCATCTTCTAAATTGATTTCATATCAATGGATGTGAATGACTCATTTCAAGGATGAATCTTTAGTTACCCATTTCTTTGATTGAACAAGCTTCTCTGCCCAAGTCACTGCTTATAGAATTTCGTTCATTCGCGTATTTCATTGTTTAGTTTTAGTATTCAAGTTGAAAGGTTAATTTTTAGTACTCAAGCCGAAAGGTTCGTTTTAAGTATTTAAGTCTAAAGCTTTGTTTTAAGTATTCAAGTCGAAAGGTTCATTTTTACTATTCAAGTCCACCAAATCTTATACTCAAGGTGAGGCTTAGCATTCTTCGTACGTTTAAAATTATTTTGTTATATAAGTTTCATTATCAATTTCAGTTTTCATTGGGTTACGTTTACCCCATAGTTTCACAATCTGCACAATTTTTTAAATCGTATCTGTATATGATTGTTTGAGCGGTGATTGTCATTGGATCTTATTTTGTCCCATCTAAAAAACTTGTTATTCCATTTTCTTTGTAAAGAATCTCTTAATTCTACGTCATGATTTTTTTCATTTAAACGTTGATTCTTAAATGATTTTGTAGAAGTTTGTAATCAGTTCAAGAATAGTTGTTTGATTTACTTCTGATGACTAATTTTTTTACTAGTCATCCTGACTTTTCCCTCTTAGATTATGATTAAAGCTATCTATTTATGGAAAATTTGATTTTTGGTAGATTTAATTTGGTTTAATTTCAGTTAATTATTTAAATGATTCTGCAAAACAATCAAAATCAAGCTGATTTTTTTCTGTTATTTGTAATTCACTCAATGTTGTTATGGTCATGGTCATTTTCTATTTTGCAGTCTTTTTAATTGATGATGGTCAGTGGTACAATAGTATGATGGACATGAATGATATCTTAGGCAATCCTGCAACGCCCATGGTTTCAGCAACAAAGATTGTGATTTATGTATGGGGGTATAATCAGAGTTGGAAAATAGGAAGAAATGGAAAAGTGTGTCAATTGCGAATACCAGAACCACTTCATCCAGAGCTCTTTGAATTCCCAGCTGGTGACAATGCTCAGTGGTTGGATATATTATGTGGCAGAGAGCATACTACAGCTGTGGTTTCTAATGGGTCACTTTTTACATGGGGTTTGCATTCATTTTCTTTATTCAGATATTTCTAGAAATGATTCATTTTATTTTGTTATCTAGCAAAATAATGTGGAGGTTGAAAATTTTGTTCATGTTGAATTATTGAACAGAAATGTCCCATACTTATTAATCTAAAATGTGAATACATTATACAAAAAAATATATGAAGTGTTTTTATACAAAACATTTCACTAATATTAAAAACAAGCTGAAATGTAAAAACATATTTGAAATTAAATAAAATTAATATGATAATCTAACATTTTTCTTTAAACTAATGCATAAATATCTAAAATACAAGACTTGAAAAAATAATGAAAATTATAACTCAATTAGAGTTTTTGATATATATCTCATGATTGATTGGTGATAGGACTATCAGCAATAAGGATTAATTATCATATATATATTTTTAATGCAATGATAATTTACATTTAAGTTCTTTGTATAATCTTGAAAGATTTAAATGGAAGGTATATACTTGTCTTGTTAATTTTCATAGTAAAATATAATTAGATGAAAGCAGAAAAGTATATTTTTTAAGAAAGTATGTGATCAAAAGTTTACATATAATTTCAAGTATTATCTTATGGTTCATTTATACTTGTATCTAAAAATATTGATATGTTTTTTATTGTCAATAAATAATTGGTTAATTAGAAAATATGATCATCTAGATTATGAATAAATATGATTAACTAGAACTGAATAATTAGTCATTTTTATCACTATAGTTTTATAATTGTTGGATATTTAAATTTTTTAATTATTCTATTATATTAAAAGATTCAACAAAAATATCAATGATAGCTTAAAGATTGACCCTTGTTTTAATTAGTGTCTTTGGTAATTACTTTGATGCATATCTTTTATTTAACAAGCAAAAATAAATTGGCAGCCTATCTCATCAAAAAATATAAAATTAAATATAATAGTTGAATAAAACTACAACACATATTTATGATTAGTTTTTCCCACCATCTTACTCAAAATTTTTGGGTTATACATTTAGTTGGAGTCAATACTCATGTTTTAAGTGATCACATTCGTTTTTGTTTAGTCTTAAGTCTTTAATATTGTTTTAGGTTTTTAGACAGTTACATTGTTGTATTGACCATGGGGCATTACAATGCTAATGTTCTTTTTTTGTCATGTATTTTTTTGTATATGAGTTTTGTTAGAATGATGAGATGGACCATGAGGTATATCGATGCCTCTACTATCAATAAGAAAAAGTGATATCACATCAAGTAAATAATATTTATTGATTATGAGGTATAACAATGAGAAAAATATACTACAATTTCTTATCATTCACAATATGAGAATTTAGGAGAGATATGTCATATGATTCAGTAAGATATTTAGGGTTTTTGTAGGATGATTATAAATGATAGTTTGAGATATTTTATTAATAATTATATTAGATATATATTATTTTTTTATCATCTATTATCATTCTCTCTTCTCATATTTTTTCTCGACTTATATATGTTCTTTGGGATTAGAGTAGATAAGACTTTTCCATAACATTAAGAATATAGCGATTGGTAAATATATCTCGGGGTGTGTATCCGACATTCCTATAGTACTAGATATATATAGTTATTGATTTAAAAAAAGATTCGAAATTTTGTTTATGATTATAAATTTTATGGAAAATAAAAATGTAGTTTGATTGTGACATGAAAATATTAAGATGATTAGAACATTATGTGCTACGTATGAAAAGAACATTATGTGTTAATGTCAGTGTCATTTGTCTTTATGGAAAATGTATGGTGTGTCAGTGTCATTTGTTTCTCTTATTGAACCTATGTGTTTGGATGAATTAGAAAAGTTAAAACATAAATTGAATTTTGAGATTGTAGTTGCTAATGCTAACCATAAAATTTAGTTTATGGGACAACAAATGAGTATCATAATAATGGTCATAAACATGAACCAAATATTATCTTTTTGAGTGGTTTTTGATTTTTTAAACATCCTATTTTCCAACTAATTTAATGAGGGTGTATGAAAACAACAAGAGGTAATCTTAAAGCAAGTTATGGATTGCAATAACACAAATCTCTTTGTTTAGGCCATAAATTATCAGTGAAGATTTTAATGTCTTAGTGAGAATGAAAGAATAATTAGTGAGGAAGGGTGTTAATCTATGTTCTTCTCTAGAATTTGTAGCTTGTGTAGTAGGATGTGAGTTAGTATATTTGAATGTTTTTGATAATTAATTCACTTTGTATAATTTGAGAGAGGATAGTCACAAGGTGTGATTTTGACTTGATATAATCCTATGTAATATGTAATGATTAGATAAATGAAGTATTTCACCACTCATTCATCTCAATAGTGACATTTGAAACTTATTTTAAATGTATAATGTGCTAGTGTCGTTTGTCTTCCTTAGGGAACCTAAATATCTGAATGAATTAAAAAGGTAAAACATAAACTGAATTTTGAGGTTGTTGTTGCTAATGCTAAACATAAAAATTAGTTTCTGGTACAAAAAAATGAGTAGGATAATTATCTTAAATATAGACCAAATATTATCTCTTTCGGTAGTTTTTGATTTTTTGAACATTCCACCTAATGTTCTTTCTGTCTGAACTATAAATTATTAGTGGAGGTTTTAATGTTGTTGTAAGAGTAGAAGAAAAATTAGAGGATTTTATTTTGCATTTCTCTCTAGAATTTGTGAATTGTATAATAGAATATGAGTTAATATATTTGTAAAATTTTAATAATAAATGCAAATGGTATAATGAGAGGGTGGATAGTCATCAAAAGTGATTCTAATTAGATTTCATAATACATAATATGTAATGGTTATATAAATGAAATATTTTATTAGTTATGCATCTTAGTAGAGTAAATTTGGATATTGCACATTTGATCTTTAAAGTAAAGGACTAATAGGGAAAATCAACATGAGATGATTTATTTTTTTGAAAAGCATAAAATTATTAATTAGATATCATGTGCTAGAACTTATGCAATGAATTAGACAGCTAAAAGAAAGAACTAATATTTAATTGTGATAATTAAGGCATTTCTATTTCATATGAGTGTTCTTAGTTATTTTTGAAAAGAATTGGTGTCAACAAATAAATTCTTATTCAATTGGATGTTGTTTTTAGTATTCTTAGATTGTAGCTAATATTAATTTTTATATTTATCAGAGTTTTTTTATTTTTTGCTTAAGATTTTTGAGTGTATTTATTTTATTTAAGATTTTTTTAGATAGTGAGAAGATGACTATTTGTGCTATAAAGTCTACTTTTTTAAGTATTGTTATACTTAGAAAAGATATATCTTCTTACCTACCTATTTTTCTATCTATCTATCTTTGTTTATCTCTATCTATCTATTTGTATAACTGACTACTATGAGATGAACGAACAAATTCTAGTCCCATGCAAATGCAGGGTTGTTCTTAACACTCTTATTTTGTGCAGATCTGTGTTGTCTCAATCCAGATCTACGACTTGCTTTTTATCGATCATCGATGGATTTAAACTATTGAAATGTTAATAGCCATTACAATTCTTAAATGAACCTATAGGTGTGGAAAAATTCAATATCATGCAACCTGTTGTCATTTCAATTTCTAGTTCCCTTTTTTTAGCACTTTCTAACTTTTTTATAATTAACCATGGACTGATGCATGAAGCTGGGTAACACAGAAAAATATTTTGATGAGTAGTTCACTGGAAATCATGGAGTATTCATGATTCAGTAATTTGAAAATAAGCTCATAATTATCTCGTTGTGTGAAATTTCTACCAAATGGTAATTGGTGTTGCATGCTCTAGTCTATCTATTTATCATTGGCATAGTGTTGTAATCTTTATTGGTTTGTAAATGTACTAAGTTATCCTCCCAGGACAAAGAACTAGAAGATGCTGACCATGCCTGAGAGACCTATATGTATGTTTTTAAAGCCTTAGATTATTTTCTTCTGTTGTCTTTGATGGTATGTGTATTTGTATGAAAGTACATGTGTATGTGTCATCTGAGGCTATGTGATTATATATACGTACATATAATGCTACAATATATACGTACGTATATACTACAAAATATATGTATGTATATATTGAGTATATACATACATATATACTATAGTATATTCGTATGTATATATTGAGTATATACATACATATATACTGTAGTATATTCGTATGTATATACCAAGTATATATGTATATATATATAAAGTAAATACATAAATGGGTGCTAATATTTTTTGGAGACATGTACATATTGTCATACATACACATCCATTTACACACAAACACACACGCGCGTACGCGCACATTTGATATATATAATTGCTTGAGCTAGTCTGGACATCATTGTGCATTGCTTACTAATCTAGGTCATAAAAGTCATGGGTATTAGATCTACCCCAAAGTTGTGGCGAGAAGATATTTCTAGTCCTGGCTAGCCAGATAGATAGAGGTTGGTCTTAAATCTTTTAGTAATTGTGTAGATATGTAATTTTAACATGGTACAATGCGTATGGATGAGGAAATAAGTTTTCTTGCTGTAGGTTTTGCAGTCATTGGTTCTAATTGTACAAAGTCTTAAAAGGATGATGCTAATGATGCTCGTGTAGTGTCATGTAATTTTATTAGATTACACAAAACTATATTCAATCAGAATGAAAAAAGTAACATTACCTGATTTTTATAGGCAGAGAGTGCCAAGAGGAATATTGGGTCCTATTTTGGGATAAGTAGCTAACATACTCATCAAAAACTAGCTCAATCTCAAAAGGAGTGGTTGGCAGGGAAGTTCATAAGTCGAGCATCATCACCCGGCCAACTTTTATTATCAGCAGCTATAGTAGCAACAAAAGCAATATATATGTGTGTATATACTTGGTATATACGTACGTATTTACTATAGTATATTAGTACGTATATACCGAGTATATACATATGTATATACTATAGTATATATGTATGTATATACTTTACTATATAAGTACGTATATACTATAGTAAATATGTAGTATTATATATATATATATCTATCTATATATCTATCTATCTTTATGTCAATTTTACTATATATCTATCTATATATCTATATATCTATCTGTCTATCTATCTATCTGTATATCTGCCTATCCATCTATATATTTATCAATATATCTTTCTATGTATCTATCCATCTATCTGTATATTTGTCTATCTATGTTTCTATGTATATGTCTATCTATCTATTTGTATATCTTTTTGTCTATCTATTTTTATATCTATATGTTTATCTATCTATCTGTATATCTATTTGTCTAATAATCTTTAAATCTATCTAACTATTTGTCTATCGATCTTTTTATCGATCTATCTATCGATCTATCTATCAATCTTTCTATCAATATATCTATCAATCAATTTATTAATCAATCGATCTATCTATCTACTTATCTATCAATATATCTATTTATCTATATATCTATCTATATCCTTATCTATCTATCTATCTATCTATCAGTCTATTTATCTATCTATCTATCGACCGATCTATCTGTCTATCAATCTATCTATCAGTCTATCTATCATTTTATCTATCTATCTGTCTGTCTGTCTATCTATCTATCTATCTCTCTATTTATCTATCTCTCTATCTATTTTTCTATCTATCTACATATCTATATACCTACCGATCTTCTTGTCTACCTATCTATTCATCTATATATCTATCTATTTATATGTCCATATCTCCATCTATCTATCTTATATCTATTTATTTAAATATCTATCTATCTTTATATCTATATGTTAGTCTATCTATCTGTCTATCTATATATCTATTTATCAATCTATCAAAGAATCAATCAATCTATCTATCTATAAATCTATATATCTATTTATCTATCTATGTATCTATCTATTTATCTATCTACCAGTCTATCTATCTATATATCTATCTATTTATTTATTTATATATCCATCTATCTATCTTTCAATCTATCTTTCTAACAATTTGTCTATCTATATGTCTATCAATTTGTCTATCAATTTGTCTATCAATCTTTCTATTAATATGACTATCAAATTATCTATCAATCTACCAATCATTCTGTCTGTAAATCTATCTATCAATCACTCTAACAATCTATCTGTCTATCTATCTATCTAGTTGTTTATCTATTTGTCTATCTATCTGTCTGTCTATCTATCTATATATCTGTCTAATAATCTTTTGATCTATTTGTCTATATATTTTTCTATCCATATGACTATCAATTTGTCTATCTATATGCTTATCTATCTGTGTTTTATATCTGTCTATCTATCTGTCTATCAAAATGTCTATCAACTTATCTATAAAATTTGTCTATCTATATTTCTATCATTCTGTCTATAAATCAATCTTTCTATCTATATATATATATATATTTCTATTTGTCTTTCTCTCTATCTATCTATCTATTCATCAATCTATCTATCAATTTATTTATCTATCTATCAATATCTATATCTATAAGTCTATCTATTTGTATATCTATCTGTCTATATATCTATCTATTTATCTATCTATCTATCTATCTATGTATATATATCAATCTTTCTCTTAATCTTCAATCAAATTGTGTATATATTTTTTTAATTACTATATGTCTATCTATTTGTTTATCTGTCTATTTGTCTATCTATTTGTCTATCTATTCTTCAATCTACGTGTTTATCTATTAGTCTATTTATCTATCTATCTATCTATCTATCTATCTATCTATCTATCTCTTGTCTTATAATCTTTCGATCTATTTGAATATTAGTTGTCTATCAATCTATCCATCTATCTATTTATGAATCTGAATATCTATCTATCTATCTATCTATCGATCTATCTATATGTGTATCTATATGTTTATTAATCTGTCAATATTTATGTCGATAAATCTTTCTATCAATATGTCTATGAATTTGTCAATCAATCAATCAATCAATCATTATATATATATATCTTTTTTTCTATAAGTCAATCAATCTATTTATTTATCAATCTATCTGACTATCTATCTAACTATCTTTCTGTCTATCAATCTATTTATCTATCTATATCTTTTTCTATAATTCTATCTATCTATCTATATAACTATCTATCTGTCTAGCAATCTGTTTATCTATCTATATATCTATCTTTATATGTATCTATCTTTCATTTAATTTATCAATTTATCTATGTATCTATCTATCTATCTATTTATTTATGTGTGTATCTATGTTTCTTTTTATCTAACTGTCTAACTAATTATCATTCTATCTATTTATCTATCAATCTATATGTTGATCTATCGATTATCTTTCTATCTATCTATTTGTATTTTTTATATTTATCTTTCTATCTATCTATCAATCAATATGTCTATCTATTTGTCTATCTATCTATTTGTATATCTATAAGTCTATATAAATATTTATAAATCATTTATCTATATGTATATCAATCTATCAATCATTTTGTTTATCAATCAATCAATCTATCTGTCTATCTATCTATTTATCTATCTGTTATCTATCTATCTATCTATCTATCATATTTCCTTCTTTCTTTCTATCTCTCTAACTTTTTGTATATTTATTTCTCAATCAATCTAATTATTTGTCTATCTATCTGTATATCTAAGTGTCTACCTATCAGTCTATCTATATATCTATCTATATGTCTTTCTATCTATCTCTTATCTTATAATCTTTCGATCTATTTGACTATCTAATTGTTTATCTATCTATCTATTTATCAATCTATATATTTATCTATCTATCTATCTATATGTGTATCTAAATGATTATTAATCTATCTATATTTTTGTTTATAAATCTTACTATCAATCTATCTATGAATTTGTCTATGAATTTGTCTATGAATTTGTCTATCAATCAATCATTCATTCATTCAATATATATATATATATATATATATATATATATCTATCTTTCTTGCTATAAGTCTAACTATCTATTTATCTATCTATCTATCTAACTATCTATCTGACTATCTTTCTGTCTATTCATCAATCTATCTATCTGACTATCTATTTATGTATATATCAATCAATCTATATATGTGTTTATTGATCTATTTATCTATCTGTCTATCTATCTACCTATCTACCTATATATTTATCTATCTATCTATCTATCTATATATCTGTCTGTCTGTCTATCTTTCTATCTATCTATCTATCTATCTATTTGTATATTTATTTATTTAATTATCTATCTATCTACCTATCTACCTATCTATCAATCTTTAAATCTATGAATATGTCTATCAATCTCTCTATATATCTATCTGTCAATCTATAAGTCTATATAAATGTCTATCTATCATATATCTATATGTTTATCAATCTCTCTATCATTCTGGCAATCAATTAATCAATCTGTCTAACTATCTATCTGTATATTTATCTATCGATCTATCAATCTATCTATCTTTCTTTCCTTATTTCTATCTAACTATCTAATTCTTTGTATATTTAGCTCTCTATCTATCTATCTATCTATCAGTCTATCTACCTGTCTATCTATCTGTCTATATGTCTATCCATTTTTCAATCTAATTATCTCTTGCCATATTATCTCTCTATCTATTTGTCTATCTAGTTGTTTATCAATCTGTTTATCTATCAATTTATTAATCTATCTATTTATTAATCTATCTATCTATATATGTTTTTATCAGTTTATCAATCTATCTATATTTATGTCTATAAATCTCTCTATCGATCTATCTATGAATTTGTTTATGAATTTGTCTATCAATCAATCAATCAATCAATTATTTTATCTATTTATCTGTCTATCTGTCTATATTTTAATCTTTCTATTAATTTATCTATCTATCGATTTATTTATCATTCTATATTTCTATGAATCAATCATTTTATCTATATGTTTGTCTGCATATATATCTGTCTATCTATCTATCTATAAATATATTTATCTTTCTATCAATGTTTCTATCTATTTATCTTTCTTTCTATCTGTTTGCCTGTCTATCTTTCTCTCTATCTATCTGTCTATCTATATGTCTTACTATCTATCTATCTATCTATGTGTCTTTATCTGTCTATCTATCTGTTTATCTATCTATCTAGCTATCTATTTATCTATCTATCTATCTTTCTGTCTATCTATCTGTCTATCTATCTGTCTATCTATATATCTATCTTTCTATCTATCTATGTGTCTATTTATCCTTCTATCTATCTATGTGTCTATTTATCTTTCTATCTATCTATGTGTCTATTTATCTTTTTATCTATCTATGTGTCTATTTATCTTTCTATCTATCTGTCTATCTATCTATCTTTATGTCTATTTATCAATTTCTCTATATGTCTATCTATCTGTCTATCTAACTATATATCTATCTATCTATTTCTAAGTCTATCTATCTATCTATCTATCTATGAATCTGTCTACCTATATATTTATCTATTTGTCTATTATCTATCTATCAATCTATCTATCATTTTTTCTATCAGTCTATCTATCTATTTTTCTAACTGTTTATCTATCTATCCATCTATCTTTCTATATATCTATCTAACTTTCTATCTATCTATCTATCTATCTATCTGTCAATATATCTGTCAATCAATCTGTGTATCTCCCTGTATTTATTTATGTCTATCTATCTTTCTATCTATTTGTTTATTTATCTATCTATCTTTCTTTCTTTCTACATGTTTTTCTATTTGTCTATCTATCTATTTATCTATCTTTATATCTATCTATCTGTCTGTCTATCAATCTATCTATTAATCTTTCTATCAATATATATATCATTCTGTCTATCAATCTCTCTATCAATTTGTCTATCAATCTATCTATCATTCAATTATTTTTTTCTCTCTAAATTTCTATCTATCTATCTTTCAATCTATTTAATAATCTTTCTATATATCTATCTATTTATTAGTTTATCTTTTTGTCTGTCAATCTATCTGTCTATATGTTTGTCTATCTGTCTGTCTATATGTTTGTCAATCAATCAATCTATCTATCTATCTATTTAGCTATCTATCTGTATGTCTATCTATCTCTCTGTATATCTATCTATCTATCTCTCTATATCTCTATTTATCTATCTATATATCTATCTATCTTACTATTTATGTATCTGTCTATCTATCGGTCAATATATCTATTTCTCTATATATTTATCTATATATCTATCTATTTGTCTCTCTGTCTATCTATCTGTTTATCTCTCTCTCTATCTATCTGCCTATATATCTATATGTTTTTCTATCTATCTATTTATCTATATGTCTATCAATCAATCTATCAATCTGTCATACTATATATCTATATATATATATATATCTATCTTTCTATCTTTTTGTCTATGCATCTGTCAATCAATCAATCAATCAATCTATGTATTTATCTATCTATCTGTATATCTATCTATTTGTCTGTCTGTCTATCAATCTGTCTATTAATCTTTCTATCAATCTATATATCAATCTGTCTATCAATCTCTCTATCGATTTGTCTATCAATCTATCTATCATTCAATTATTTTTTTCTCTCTAAATTTCTATCTATCTATCTTTCAATCTATTTAATAATCTTTCTATATATCTATCTATTTATTAGTTTATCATTTTGTCTGTCAATCAATCTGTCTATATGTTTGTCTATCTATCTATCTGTCTATATGTTTGTCTATCTATCTATCTATCTATTTAGCTATCTATCTGTATGTCTATCTATGTCTATGTATATCTATCTATCTATCTATCTCTCTATATCTCTATTTATCTATCTATATATCTATCTATCTTACTATTTATGTATCTATCTATCTTTCTATCGGTCAATATATCTATTTCTCTATATATTTATCTATATATCTATCTATTTGTCTATCTATCTATCTATCTATCTATCTGTTTATCTCTCTATCTATCTATCTATCTATCTATATATCTATCTGTTTGTCTATCTATCTATTTATCTATATGTCTATCAATCTATCTATCAATCTGTCATACTATATATCTATCTATATATGTATCTATCTATCTATCTATCTTTCTGTCTATCCATCTGTCTATCAATCTATCTATCAATCTATGTATTTATCTATCTATCTATCTATCTATCTATATGTATGTCTGTCTATCTGTCTGTCTGGCTTTATATCTATCTACCTATCAATCTAAATATCTATCAAGAGTCCTCTGGATATTTCTACTGGTTATTAGGGTCTACATTACAATTTACACAACATTCAATACAAGTAAATTTGAAAGCTACTAAAAACTAGTGCAATTTTACAAGATTTTACAATCTGCTTATGCGGCAGCCCTTGGGCGAGATGATGATTGAGTTGATTTGCTTGGTTCAACTGGTTCTGACCCAATCTTTGCGAAACATAAGATAGCTACCTACACTATTGCAGTTGAAGGTGACCTAGTGGCTAAATATTGTATTATAGGTTGCCCAGCCCATTTGACCAAAAATAAACCCAAGGATTGTAGTACAAAATATTTAACCATTTCCATTATTAAATTTGGCCATGCCTACCCTAATCATATTTACTTGATCACAAATCATCACCAATTTCTTTGTTCCATGGTATATGAGAATGGAGAGCATATTGCAAATAAGAAGGAATTGGTTTATGTAGATTAAATGTTGTTTTCAATCTCCTTTTTCACATAAACAGATCACTTTCACATGGTAATTAACAAGTAAATGATTGCACTAACTTGATTTCCCATATTGGTCTATCTTTATTTCATCCAAAAACTGATGGTCAGCTCCATGAAACTTGCAAGTATTCATGTGCCCTAGGACAAACCAAATGATGAAGAGATAGAACAAGAATGCTCCAAAAGAAAACAAGGGATGATGGGCTATAACTTTACACACCCAAAACAAAGTTCTCCAATTAATCATTGTAATTTTTTAAAATCAAGAAATATCACACAAGAAAAGAGTGGAACCTTCATCAAGGTTCAATATCGATGAAAATTAATCTAGCAAGTATATTCCAATCATTCGGAATGTGGCTCAACAACACAATGTGCACCGGCAGCCATGGCAGGGGATACATGGTAATTGCTCACCACATACTCATAATTCAGGCCAAACTAAAATAGGTTTAGATACACAGAATGTATAACAACATGTGAATCAATTATTAATAGCTATAGCTCATACTTCATTAACAAGATCAATAAAACAACAATAATCTAGATGTAAAGTGGGCTCGCCAAATCACATATTCATGAGATCACATTTACGCTACATAAAAGTAAGTCTTTTCACCATGTGAATGTCATTTTCTAGTGTAAATATGAAGGACTAATAAAATTTATTGAAACTCCATTATAGCTATCAGGGCCCGTTTGAAGCTTATCATTGTTTCCATTGACCCCAAGCATGAGTCTCCAATCTTGCATGATACTATTTGTGCCCTAGGTGCAACTCAATTGAGCAATAGCTTTGAAGAGAGAAATGAAAATATAAAACCACCATGAAGGAATAAACCAATTGCAGCAGACAAGTGTGATGCCTGTGCATGGAAAGTAGCAGCAATAGCAGCACGTTTGTACAATGAGTAGAGGAATCAGGTACAATGCTTAGAGTATTTTTTTCATCATAAATATTAAGAGAAAATGTACAAACATCTAGCTTGCTAAATATCTGATTTTTTTTCATCCCTGAAAGTGTAATTCACATCTCATCACAACACAACCCAATGATATCCATCTGTAAGAAAACTAGGCACTAATAATCAAGAAAACTAGACACTAATAATTGCATCACAACACAACCCATCTGGCATGCAATAATAGGGTGACACATCAAGTGGCAGTCTTGCATGATATAAGAGGGTGACACATCATGTGGCAGTATGGCGTGCACTACATGGAAGTCTACTATGCGCTTGTGGTAGTATAAAATGCACCACATGCGTGTGTGCAGTAGTATCAATGTGTATGTAGTATGACACAAATAAGGTGGCAATGTGGCTTGTGCCATGTGACAGTGTGCAAAATGGATGCATGTGTGGAAAGGTAGTGGGTAGTTATATGAATGTAGTGTGGCATGCTTTGTGAAGTAGTGTGGGCAGTGAATGCATGTAGTGTGTTATGGTAGTGTGCAAATTAAATATAGTGCTAAAAAATTAATAAAAAAATAATAATAAATGATTTAGTGTGTGGGTTATATTTTGGTTGATAGATTTTTTGGCTGCATCAATTTGTGTTGGCTCGCACTAAAGGAAGTAATCTAGATTTCTTCTAGTCACATATGGCTCTCCTCTTCCTAGTGCTGGCTCAAACTACATCAATTTTAATGCTCAAACAGTATCAACACAAATACAAAATCTTTCATTTCGCCGCAAAAACATTTCAAAAAACAAAATCAAAATCAAAATCAAAATCAAAAATAAAATCAAAATCAAAAAGCAAAAACTATATGAACATGTGACACTTGAAGTTGTCATCTTCGAAAATTGATGCCATGTTTGCACATCAGATGTCCTACAAAGAATCATGGTTAGGTTAGTCAACCAAACAAAGAACAACCTATAATTAAGAACAATGATGCCACCAAAAAAAATCTTCTTTTGTTATCTACACATAGGCAAAAATCATGTGCCCACATGTCACTCACTATTCATTCTTCAAGAAGTGAGAAGATAAAAGCTTTGAGACTACAAATCTAGTGAAATACTTGTGTTAGAGTAGCTCTTTCAACTCATCATCACATATTATTCTCCACCTATCTGATGGATCCTTTAAATAATTGAAATTGAAGAATAGCACCACAAATTCTCATCGTGGGGAGGTGAAGATGATGAATGTTGGCATAGCTGTAGATTATTTTTTTATATAGTCTCACATCTTCTTTACAACATCAGAATGAGATAATATAACTTCACCTATACCACTAAATTTTATGAGAGCATCTAAAAGATGAACAGGAAGCCAAAAATCAAAAAGTTAAGAAATAATTAACAAAAACCGAAAATAGTTCAAAAATAATTTTGATACAAAAATTACATGGTTAAAACAAAAATATAACATAGTTTCATCAACATTTAAAACTTAATCATCCTCATAATTAGCTGGTGCATTTGTGCTAGCCTCTCCTGTTTTTGGTTTCATCAACATTTAAACTAAAAATAGTTCACCTATACACTCAGGTTACTCTTGCCAATTTCTAATTTTTTGTATGTGTGAAAAATAAATTGGCAAGTTTTTTGTGTACATAAGTATATTAGTACACATGATTCATTATAAACAAAAAAATGTACATGTAAAGCAAACATAGACTGCACTAAATAAGCAATATCACACACACCACACATCTGCTACTTTGGAAATATATACATTATGCACATTTTTTTAAAACAGAATGATTTACTATATTACTAATCAAATTATCTATCATATTACTCATGTGAACATTATATAATGATGGAATAATTACTTATTATAAATGTATACATGAAATAAGTTATCATGCATGGCCAGTGTGCTTTGAGAATGCATGGTATCTTGCTCTTCTTTGAAATTCAAATATTAAACAAGACATAAATCTATCTATTGTCTTAATGTATAAATATCTTTCTATTTATTATTCTATCAGTCAATGTGTCTAACTATCTAACTATATATCTAACTAACTAACTAACTATTTATCTATCTATATATCTATCTATTTGTCTATGTGTCTAATAGTCAATCTTTTTTTGGTCATTCATTCAATCTATCAATCTATATGTCTTTCATCCTATCTATTTATAAGTATATCTATTTATTTTTCAATCAATTTATATGACTATATAACTATTTGTGTATGTGTATATCAATCAATTTATTTTTCTATCGATGTGTCTTTGTGTTTATGTGTCTATCTTTCGATCTGACTATCTATCTATCAATCTATTTGTATATCTATCTATCTATCTATTTTTATTTGTATATGTCTATCTATCTATCTATCTATCAATCTATCTATCTATCTATTTGTGTATCTATCTATCTATATATCTATATATTTATCTGTCAATCTAAAAACTAGTCAATATGTCTATCTCTTTATCTATCTATATGTCTATCTAATATTATATATAACTTTCTATCTATCTATATGACTATATGTCTATTGGTTTATCTGTCAACCTGACTATCTCTCAATATGACTATCTATCTATCTTTCAATCTAGCAATCTATATGTTTATGTATCTTTCTATCCATCTATCTATATATCTATTAAATTTTCCCTATATCTATTTATCTGTCTATTTGTTTATCTATCTATTTGTCTATAAGTTTATTAATCAATCAATCTTTCTATCTATATATATATCACACTTTCTTTATCTATATACCTATATATATGTATATTTATGTATCTATCTATCTATCTGTCTATCTCTCTATCTATCTCTCAGGCTATCTATATATTTATCTATCTATCTGTCTATCTATCTATCTAGTGATTTGACTATTTATTTATCGATATGTTTATCTGTCTATCTATATATCTATATCAATATTTTTCTATCTATCTATCTATATAAATATATGTCTATCTATATATTTTTCTATCAGTCTATTTGTCTATCTATCAAATATGTGTTTCTATCAATCTATCAATATATATATATATATATATATATATATCAAAGTATTTATCTATCCATCTATCTGTCTGTCTGTCTATCTATCTATTTGTCTAACTATTTAACAATCTATCAATCTATCTATCTGTCAAACTATTTAACTATCTATCAATCTATCTGTCTATCTATCTATCTTTCTATCTATCTTTCTATCTATCTTTTTTCTGTTTGTTTATCTTTCAACCTATCTATCTATCAATCTATCAATCTATTTATCTATCTATATGTCTATTTATTTATATGTTTTATATCCATCTATCTATCTATTTATCTATATACCTTTCTATATGTTTATCATCTATAATATATTAGTCTATCAATCTTTCTATCATTCTATCTAACTATTTAATTATCTGCCAATTAGACTATCTATTTGTGTATCTTAGTGTCTATCTATGTGTCTATATGTCTATCAATCAATATATCTATTTATCTATTAATCTATTAGTCAATATATTTGTCAACTATCTATCTATCTGTCAATTTATCTATCTATCTATCTATATATCTATTTAAATTTCTATCTATCTAATTGTCCATCTGGCTATCTAACTAAGTTTCTATCTATATGTATATCTTTTTACATATCTATCTCTACATCTTGTCACTATGATTGTTAGCCTCTCTATCTATTTGTCAATTTATTGATATGTATATTAGTCTATATATCTATGTATCTACGTATCTATCTATCTATCTATCAGTCTAACAATCTATCTATCTATTATTCTATTCGACAATCTATCAATCTATCTATTTGTGTATCTGTCACTCTATCTATTTATTTTACTATATGTCTATTGTACTTCTATCTATTTATCTATCTGTCTATCTTTCTATCTATCTATAAGACTATCTATCTATCTATATTTGAGATTATCTACCATTCTACTTATGTCTTTTTGACTTTTTGTCTATTTGTTTATCTATCTATCACTCTATCTATCTTTCTTTTTATCTATCTGCCAAATGACTAACTAACTAATTAACTATCTATCTATCTATCTATGTGTCTATCTACATATATCTTTATCTATGTATTTGTCTATCTATAAATCTATCTTTTGATATATCTATCAATCTCTCGATATGTCTCTTTGTGTGTGTGTGTGTGTGTGTGTATGTATATCTTTATCTATCTATATGACTATACTTATATGAATCAATCTATATATCTTTTTATCTTTCTATCTGTATATTTATTTTTTGTTAATCTATATATCTTTCTACATGTCTATCTATCTATCTATCTAACTATCTATATTTTATATATTTATCTTTGTATCTATCTATCTATCTATTAATCTATCTTTCTATTTGGATATCTATCTATCTGTATATCTCTCTATCTGTCTAATTGTATATTTGTCTATCTAGAAATATTTTTATATGTCTATCTATGTTTTATGAATGTATCTACCTATCTATCTATGTGGCTCTCTATCTATCTATCTATCTATTTGTGAATCTATATTTTTGTTTATCTTTATATCTATCTAACTATATATCTTTTTTTTCTTTGTCTATCTATACATTTGACTATCTATTTATCTATCTATATGCCTACCTGCCTATTTGTCTATCTGTCTATATAACTAAATGTCTATCTTTAAATCAATCAATCTAGCAAAATGTCTTCCTCTCTATTTGTCTATCTATCTATCTAACAATTTGGCTAACGATATGCGTATCTATCTATCAATATATTTGTGTATATGTCTATTTTTGTTTCTATAAATCAATCTATCTATCTATATGTCTATCTATCTATTTCTTTGTCTAACTATCTATCTATATATCTATTTATTTATCTTTCTATCAATTTGCCTATTTGTGTATATGCATATCTATTTATCTATCTTTTTTTATCTATCAATCTATCAAACTATAAATCTATGTATTTGTCTATCATATATATTTATGTATTTGTCTAACTATTAATCTGTGTTTCTATCTATAAGTTTATTAGTCATTAGTCAATTTATCTATATTTCTATGAGTCTATCTCATTATTTTTCTATCTATCTATATATCAACTTGTCTATCTACATATCAATTTATTTAATTATCATTCTAATAGTCAATCTGTTTATCTGTCTATCTATATATCTATCCATCTTTCTTTCTATTTGTCTATCTATCTTTCTGACTATCTATCTATCAGTCTATTTATCTATTTTTCTATCTATCTACCTACCTACCTACCTATCTGAATATCGATCGATCTATATGTGAATCTATCGATCTATCTGTTTATATATCTATCTATATGTATGTCTATATTTCTGTCTGTTTGTCTATCTATCTATTTGCCTATATGCATATCTATATATGTTTCTATCTTTCTATCTGTCTATCAGTATTTCTACATATCTATCTAAATTTCTATCTTTATATCAATCTATATATCTTTCTATTTATATGTCTATCAATTTAAGAGTCTCTCTATCTATCTCTTTGTCTATCTTTCTATTTGTCTATCTGTCTATCTATCTATATTTTTATAAATCTAGTTATCTATCTATCTATCTATATTTCTATCTCTTTAATTATGTATATATGTATCTGTCTATCTATCTATCTATCTTTATATCTATCTATCTATCTAACTATCTAGCTATTTGTCTATCTATCTATTATTATATCTATTTTTCTGTATATTTATATATTTGTTTATCTATCTAATTGTCTATCTATTTATATATTTATATATGTTTCTACATATCTTTATATCTATCTATCTATATACTTGTCTTTCTGCCTATCTACATATCTGCCCATATATATATATATATCTGTCTATTTGTCTATCAGTCTGGCTATCTATCTCTCTATCTACCTATGTGTCTATTAGCCTATCTATATATCTAACCATCTCTAAATCTGCTGATCTACCTATCTGTCTATTTGTCTAACAGCCTATCTATCTATAAATCTATATGTTTATTTATATATTTGTCGATCTATTTGTCTATCTATCTATCTATCTAACTATCTTTGTATCTATCTCGCTATCACACTATTTATCTATCTATCAGTCATTATATCTTTGTATATATCTATCTATCATAATATATGTTTATCTATCTATTTTTCTATCTATCTATCTTTCTATTTGTCTATCTCTATATCTGTTTATCTATTTAATTGTCCATCTATCTGTATATATATGTGTGTATCTATATATCTATATTTATTTTTATGAGACTATATGTCTACCTATCTATCTAATTATCTATTTATCTAAATATCTATCTATCTATGAATCTATCTATATAGCTATATATATATATATCTATCTATCTTTCTATCTGTGTATATATATATATATATCGATCTATCTATTAATCAATCTATCTATTTTTTATTATTTTATCTATAATTCTATTTATCTATCTATATAACTATCTACTTATCAATTTATACCGCTATCTATCTCTCTATCTACTTATCAATTTATACCGCTATCTATCTCTCTATCTATAAGTCAATTTTTAAATTTGACTATCAATCAATGTATCTATCTATTTGTCTATCTATCTATCTATTTATCTATCAATTTATCTATCCACTATCTATCTATCTATCCATCTATTGATCTATATGTCAATTTGTCTATCTAACTTTCTTCTATTTACTTAAGTATCAATTTGTGTATCTATATCTCTGATTATCTAAATTTCTTAATCTCTCTTAATCTAACTAGCAATCTATATACCTATCTTCCCATCTATTTATATGTCAATTTATTTATATGTCTATATGTCTATCTTTTGGTCTGTCTATTGGTCTTTCTGTCTATCAATCTATCTTTCGAACTATTTTTCTTAATATCTATCTCTCTATGTATATATCTATGTATCTATTTATTTTTCTATAAATCTATCTATATTACTATATGTATATTTATCTAATTGTCTATCTATTTTTCTAGTTATCTATCTGTATATATATCTATTTGTCTATTTGGTCATATAACTATATGTTTATATATTTAACATTGTATCTATCTATTTATCTATCTATCTATCTTTCTATCATTATATATATTTATCTTACTTAATATTTATCTATCTATCTTCCTATCTGGCTATCTATCTATCTAGCTATCTATCTGGCTATCTATCTATTTATTTATATGCCTTTATATCTATCTTTCTATTTGTCTATCTATATAGCTATCTATGTGTCTATATATCTATCTATATATCTATTTGTCTATCTCTTTATATGTCTATATTTATATTTTCTGAACTATTTATTTATCTATCTATTAAACTATCTATCTTCCAATCTGTCAATGAGTAAATCTATCTATATGACTATCTCTCTATTTGTCTAACTATATAACTATCTAATTATCTACCTATTTATCTATCTATCTACATATCTATCTTTTAGTATATATATATATATATATGCTTATCTATCAATATCTCTTCATATCAATCTGCCTATTTGTCTATCTATTTATCTATCTATCTATCCATCTTTCTCTCTATCTATTTTTCTGTATACTTGTTAACTATCTATCTTTCTATTTACCTATCTTAGAATCTATCTATATGTGCATATTTATATTTGTCTATATGTTAATCTATTTATATGTCTATTTGACTATTTGTCTATACGCCTTTCTTTCTATCTATCTCTCCATATATATATCTATTATTCAATCTAACTACCTCTCTATCTATCTGTCTATATATCTATATTTGTGTATATGTCTCTCTGTCTATCTATCTACATGTATATCTATCTTTTGACTATTTTTAAAATGTCGATATATTTATCTTTCACTTTGTTTAAATGTCTTTAAATCTATATATCTATTTATTTAACTATCTAATATATCTATGTTTCTATCTATCTTTCTTTTAACTATTTAAGTATCTTTCAGTCCATTAGACAATCTATATATTTATGTATCTATATATATATTTGTCTTTTTTACTATCTATCTATCTATCTCTCTATTTGTATATCATTGTTTCAATCTATCTGTCTATATCTCTATCTATTTATCTATTTAGTTGTCTATCTATCTATATATTTATCTATATGTCTATCTCAATATCTATATATTTGTTTATCTATCTATCTTTTAATCTTTCTATCTATCAATCTATCAATATATCTAATTAACAATATATGTGTCTATCTTTTTATATATCTATTTGTGTAACTATCAAATAGTCTATATGAATGTCTATATATCTGGACTGTTAATTGAAAGTTAGACAGATTGATAGATAAATTGATATATGTATAAATAGATAGATAGACATATATATAGAAAATTATAGATAGATAGATAGTCGAATAGATAAATAGTTAAATAGAAAGATAGATAAATAATAGATAGATAGATAGATTGACTAATTGAAAGATTAAATGATAAATAGATTTATATATAAATAGATAGACATATTGATAGACAGATTGATTGATATAATGAAAGACAGATTGTTAGTCAGTTTAATAGATAGATATATTGATTGATTGATAGAGATATAGACAGACATATAGATAGACAACTAGATAAATAGTAAGATAGAGAGATAGATAGACAATTAATACATAGATAGATAGATTAATAAACAAATAGATAGATAGATACATAAAAAAACTAGATAGATAGACAGATAGATAGAAATATAGTGAAAAATAGAGACAAATATATTGATTTAAATAAAGATAGATAGATAGGAAAAAATATAAGAAAATTTATATACAAATAGATAGACAGATAAATACACAGACTGATAGATAAATAGATAGATAAATACATAGGAAGACATATAGATAGAAAGATTAATAGATAGATAACTAGAAAGATTTATAAATATCTATATATAAATAAATAGATAAAAGACAGACAAATAGATAGACAAATAGATAGATAGATTGATAGATGGACCATTAGATAGACAAATAGATATATAGATTGATAGATAAATAGATAGAGCGATTGACAAATAGAGAGACATTTTGATAGATTGTTAGATTGATAAATTGATAGACAATTTGATAGGTAGATTGATATATAGATTGGTAGATAGATTGATACTATAAATTGATAGATAATTTGATAGACATATAGATAGATAGATTGATAGTCAGTTTAATAGATATATAGATAGATAATTTGATAGACATATAGATAGATTGATTGATACTCAGTTTAATAGATATATAGATAGATAGATAGATAGACATAAATAAATATAGATAGATATATAAATAGATTGATACTTAGACAAATAGATATATAGACACATAGATTGATAGATAGCTTGATAGATAGATTAATAAATATATTGAATGACAGATAGATAGATAGATAGATAGATAGATATATAGATAGATAGATAGATATATAGAAAGATATATATGAATAAATAGATAAAAAGATAGCTATATAGATAGATAAATAGATAGATAGATAAACATATACATAGAAATGAAGATAGTCAACAAAATAGACAGTCAGTTATACAAACAGTCAGGCATATAGAAAAAGATCTAGACACATAGACAAATAGACAACCAGACATATAGACAAACAAATAAACTAATAGATAGACAGACAGTTGGACAGACAAATATATAAATAGAGAGATAGCCATTTTGATAGACAAATTGATATATTAGATAGATTGTTTGATTGATTGATAAATAGATTGATAGATAGATAGATACGTAGAAAGATTGATTGATTGATTGATAAATTGATAGATAAAGAAATATAAAAATAGATTGATAGAAAGATATATAGGTATATAGATAGATAGGTTGATAAATAGATAGATATATAGATAGATTGATAGACATAATGAAAGACAAATAGATACATAGATTGATAGACAAATTGATTGACAAATAGATAGATAAATTGATAGATAGATTGAAAGATAGATTGATAGATTGATTAATTGATAAACATATAGATATACAAATAAATAGACAGATTGACAGACAGACAGACAGATAGATAGACAAATAGATTGATAGATTATTAGATATACAGATTGATAGTGAGATAGATGACAAATAGAGAGATAGATAGACATATAAAAAGATATATAAAAAGATATATATACATATATATTGATAAGTAGATAGATAGATATAAAGAAACATATAAACTTATATAATTAGATCGATAGATAGATAGATAGACATAAAGATAGACAGACAGATAGATAGATAGATATATAGATAGATATATAGATAGATATAAAGATAGATAGATAGAAAAATAGATATAGAGATAGATAGATACACATATACATGGATAGATAGATAGATAGACAAGAATATAGATAAATATATAGATATATAGATAGTAAGATAAACTTATAGATAAATAGATAATTAGCCAGAAAGATAGATAAATATATACACAAAAATTTTACCGATAAATAATCAGATAGATAGAAAATAAAGATAGATAGAAAGAGACAGTTAGTTAAATAGAAAGCTAGATATATATATATATATATATATATATATATATACAAATAGATAGATATAGATAGATAGATAGATATAGATAGATAGATAGATAGATAGAAAGATAGATAGATATATAGATAGATAGACAGATAGATAAATAGATATATAGATAGATAGATAGAAAGATATATCGATGGATTGATAGATAGACAAATAGACAAACAGATAGACAAACAGATAGATAGATTGATAGATAGATATAAAGATAAATAGACAAATAGCTAGATTTATAAATAGATTGTTAAATAGATAGATTAATAGACATGATAAGAGATAGTTTGATAGACAAATTGATATACAAATTGATATACAAATTGATAGATCGATTGATAGATAAATAGATATATTGATTGAAAGACAAATAAATAGATAGATAGATAGACAGACAGATAGATACACAAATAGATAGATATATTTATAGATTATTTGATTGATAGATTGACAAATAGATAAATGATAAATAAATAAATAGATAAATAGATAGATATATAAATAGACAAATATATAAAAAGAGATAGAAGGATAGAGAGAAAAATATGATAGACAAATAGATATTCAGATATAAAGACAGACAGATAGATAGTTAGATAGATAGACAAATAGATACACATATAGATAGATAAATGAATAGATAAATAAAAATACATATATATTGATAGATAGTTAGATATATTGATAGGATATATAGATAAATAATAAGATAGATAGATAGACAAATAGACAAACATGTAGAGAGTCAAGAAATTGATTGTCAGGCAAACAGGCATATAGGCATATAGATAGTTAGGTAGACATATAGTTAGGTAGACTAATAGCCAGGCATATAGACAAATAGCCAGATAGATCAATAGATAGATAAGAAGATATATAGAAAGATAGATAAATAGATAGACAAATACATAGATAGATAGGAAAACAAACATAGATAAATAAATTGACATTGTGATAGACAAATTGAAAGAAAGAATGATATTTAGTTTGATTGATTGATTGATAAATAGATTGATAAACATATAGTTACATAGATAGATTGATAGATATATATACAAAATGATAGATAGATAAATAAATATATAATAGATCGATAAAAGAATGACAAATTGATAGATATAAAGATAGATAGATAAATATACTGATAGATATAAAGATAGATAGATAGATAGATAGACAAGTAGATAGACAAGTAGTTAGATATATAGATAGATAGATAAACAAATAGATAGATAGATAAACAGATAGATATATAGTTAGACAGAAAGAAAAAGAGACATAGAAAGATAGATAGAGAGTTAGACAAATAGACAAATAGATAGAAATATAGATAGATAGATAAATAAATATATTGATAGATAGAAAGAATAATAGATATATGGATAGATAGAAATATATATAGATACAAAATAGAGAGATAAACTGATAGTCAGACAAACAAATTTAAAATTTTACAGACATACTGATAGATAAATAGACATAAAGATAGATAAATAGAAAAAAAGATATAAAAATAGATAGATAAATAGATAGGCAATTAGATATACAAAGAGATAGAAAGATTGATTGATTGATAGATAGATAGATAGATTGATAGATTGCTAGATATAAAGATAGATAGACATATAGATATATAGAAAGATAGACAAATGGATATAAAGATAGATAGATAGATATATAACTATGAGATACATTTGTGTGGAAATAATAGATAGGCATATTAATTCATGTATTGATAGATAGATAGATATAATAATAGATAAAAAGAAACATAAGAAAGAAAGAAAGATAGAGAGATAGATAGATAGATAGACAGATAGATAGACACACCGCTAGATAGATAGATAGATAGATAGATAGATAGAAATATAGATAGACAAATTAATATATAGATAGTTAAAAAAATGATTGATACATAGATAAACATATATATATATATATAGACATATTAATATATATATATATATATATATATATATTGATAGAATAAAAATAGAAAGATATATAGATTAATATTCGTACATATAAAGAAATAGATAGATAGATTGATCGATAGACAAACAGTAAGATTGATAGTTAGACAAATAATTATAAAGATAGATCTCCTCCTTAACCGAGATTAGCTAGATGCATAGACTTCTGATCTGGTAATGTTTATGTAAAATAATATGGTTCTATATTAATTATATTCATATTATTGTAAACTTTATTGATATTATGTGTTCACATGTAGGTGTAATGGCAACCATACGTGGAAGAGTTACTTGATTAGCTCCCATATATCTGCTTAGCTGATCAGGAGATCTAGCAGATGATGTCACAACTTATTTGTTTCAAGATTGTTGAGTGGCATCATCCAGATAAAGTCCTGCACCAGTTTGGGATGCTTCAAGAGATACCTCCAGCTTGCTCATACGAGCAACAGTTGTATGCAATGGATGCAAGTGGATGATACTAGTGCGATTGGGTGATGTATCATGCATATTACATAGAATTATAGGAGACACGAGTGGCTAGGATTATCACTTCATCCCCTATGGTAGGCTTAATGGACTTTTATTATCCATACATGCAGTGGTATCATCGTATTACACAATGTTTTATGACTCCAGTACTTCATAGGGGTGATAGGGGTTCCATACTATAGCCGGTAGTATGGAACTTTTGGTAAGTTAGAGTCATGTGTTTCTAAAATATTTTACCTAATTTTTAATAATTATATTATGTAATTATAATTCTTTCTTTGGTTCACTCAGATTCCCACTATGGTTGACATAGCCATTCACTCTCATGTTGATACCCTTGGTGCTTTATGCGACATACATCATATTGCCTGATCGGTGTTACACCAGATTAGTGAAGACAATCATATCGCTGGGTACACTAAGGAAGCTTCGACATCACATAAGCCATTTATTAGACCTCCGTTGTCGTCAACACCATCACGTATGCATCCCTTTCGAGGTAGAGAGAGAGGGAGAGTGGGAATTGATCACAAAGGTCATGCTCGAGATGGTGGGTTAGGTCATGGTTCAGATGGTGAGAGTGGTTTAGGTACACTTCGAGCCGATAATGCCTACTTTTTACCCCTCATCCAAGATGTTTATACCCCCACACACCTGCATATCACCTTACATACCCACTCAAATTGACGTATCACCTTCCCTACCCCCATATTGACACAATTCCACTAAAAATGCTTATTCCTTCTGATTATCCAATATATTCTCCAATCATCTTGGACAAAATTCCTACTAAAGTTGTGTCTATGTTAAATTTATCTTCTTCAAGTCTTTTAAATAAATAAGCTTATCTATTTTTTGTTGCATGTGATGTTTTGTGTATTTTGATTGAAACAGAAAGGAGGGTACAGATTTTATTGTCAAGGTGAAATCAAGTTTGAGTGACTCGGCATGATGGCTCCCACAACTAATATCTTTGAGAGATTGTTCATACATGGGATTAGATTGCGAGAGCAGTTGTTGACTATGCACAAAAAAGGCTGGAGGTACCTACAACTCTTTTTGTGGAACCTGGGAGAAGATTATCAATTTTGCATCATAGATATGATTTGATGTTTAGCATGCTTATGTATTTGTTGGATGATTAGAACTATGTGTGTGTGTTAGCTTGAGATATGGTTTTAATTTATTTTGTAATTTTTTTAGTTGGATACAATAGAATCTATGTATCCTATAATTTAATTTTTTACACTTGAGATGTGGATAATTAAAAGACTGACAAAGATTTGTATATAATATGCAAATGCTGAATTGTTTGCAGTTGTAGGGTTTGGTGGAGAGGAGGAGGCCACTGGTAGAATAAATGGCTCAAAAATTTAGGGGGTTAGGTGAAAATGAAGAAAAGAAAATGGAGGAAGGGAGAAGAAGATCAGACAGGGATAAACTCGTTCAAAAGCTAGTGTTGTGAATGACAGATATTAGTTTAATTAAATAGCCACCATTCCCAATGCTAGAATTTGAAAATTTTTAAATTCAATAGCTGGCATTGAGAATGATGACCATTGGTTTAATTAAATAGCAGTCGTTACTAAAGTCGGCATTAAATAATTTGTGAAATTAAAATGCCAGCATTGTGAATAATGATCATAGGTTTAATTAAATAGTCATCATTCTCAATGCCGACATAAGAAAATTTTAAAAAATCAATAGCCATAATTCACACCACCGGCCTCTGATTTTTAAAATTCAAAAGCATGGCTATTAATATTAAATTCTAAAAATAAATTTCAAGATAATTATTTAATGAGGGATATTTTCTAGAGGTAATTAGTTAGGAAAAATCAATTAATAAATTCATTGATAAATTTTCCGCCAACCTTTGTACAAAAATCTAAGACAATATTAGCTAGAGATATTTTTCCATCAAAAATTTTTATCACTATTCCATCAAAAATCCATCACAAATTATTCATTCGATATAAAATCAAACATATCTTGCTATTCCCTAGCTAATCCCTTTGAAATTAGCTAGGGATTATTTGCCTAAGAAATTTTCATAGCTAAATAGATAATTTCTTATAGTGTATGTGTCTATCTATCTATATATCTATTTATCTATGTATGTATGTATCTATCTGTCTGTCTATATGGATATCTATCTATTTATATATCTATATAAATATCTATTTCACTATTTATCTATTTTTCTATCTATCTATCTATTCTATTTATCTAACAATCAATCAATCAATCTGTCTGTTTATCTATCTATCTGTCTATCTATATATCTATTTATCTACTTATCAATCTATCTATCTATCTATCTTTCAATCTATCTATCTTTCAATCTATCTATTGCTATCTATCTATTAGTCTAACTATCTATCTATCTCTCAATAAATCTAAATATCTGTCTATCTATTAATTTATCTATATATCTCTCTATATATGTGTCTATATATCTATCTATAAATCTATCTATCTTTCTATATTTTTATCTAACTAACTAACTATCTATCTATCTTTCTTTTTTTATTTCATTCATTCTATCTGTTTATCTATCTATTTTATATATATTTTCTATTAATCTATATATCAATCTGGTTATCAATCTATCTATAAATCTGTCTATCAATCAATCTATTAATGTTTCTATTAATATGAATATATATTGGTCCATATATATGTCTATCTATCGGTATATCTATCTTTCTATCTATGTATCTGACTATCTAGGTGTCTATCTATGTGTCTATCTATCTATTTATTTATATGTGTATCTATATATCTATCGATCTATCTATCTATTTATTTATCTACTTATCTGTCTTTCATTATATCTTTCTATTTATCAATTAATCTGCCTACTTGTCTATCAATGTATCTATCAATCTGTTTGTCAAAATATTTATCTATCTATTTGTCTATCTGTCTGTCTAACTAACTATCTATCTATTTTTCAGTTAGTCTATCTGTCTATCTATCTATTTGTCTGGTTGTTTACATGTTTATCTATCTATCTGTCTGGATATCTATTAGTCTTTCTAATTGTCAATCTGCCTAACTATCTATCTACCTGACAATTTGCCTGCATAAATATTTGTATGTTTATCTATCTATTTATCTATCAATCAATCATTCTATCTATTTATCTGTCAATCTATCTACCTATTTGTCTATCTATTTGTCGATGTATCTATCTAAGTATTTGTCTATCGATCTTTCTATCTATGTGACTATCTATCTATCAATCTAACTAAATATTTATCTGTCTATTTATCTGTCTATCTATCTATTTATCTGAAAATTGATATATCTATCTATCTTTATGTCTTTTTATCCATCCATCTATCTATCTATTTATATGACTATCTATGTATCTATCTATCTATGTTTCTATCTATAAGTCGATTTGACTATCTATTTGTATATCCATCTATTTATCTATCTTTCATTCTGACTATTTATCTATCTAATCTATCTGTCTGTCTATCTATCTTTATTTCTCTCTTTCTTTCTTTCTAAAAATTTGTCTATCTATTAATCTAAATATCTATCTACTTATCTATGTGTCTATTTGTCTATCAATCTATCTATCTACATTTCTTTCAATCTATATATCTTTCTATCTATCAATCTCTCTATTAATTATTATATCAAATTATGTATCAATCTGTCTATCTAAGCTATCTATAAATCTATATATTAATCTATCTATTAATCTATCTATTAATTTTCCTATCAAACAATAAATCTATCTATCTTACTATCTATCTATCTATATGTATTCTATGTGTCTATCTATTTGTCTATTTATCTATTTATCTAATTATCTATCGATTTATATATATATATATCTATCTGTCTGTCTGTCTGTCTATTATATATCTATTTATCTGTCTATCTCTCTATCTATGTATCTAATTATCTATCTATCTATATATCTATTTGTCTATCTATCTATATATCTATCTATCTATCTATTTGTTGTCTATCTATCTATCTATAAATCTTTCTGTCAATCTATTTGTCTATCTTTCATATATCTCTCTCTATTTATATGGCTATCTATCAATCTATCGTTCTATTTATCTATCTATCTATCTAATTGACTATCTATTTGTCTATCTATATGTCTATCTTTATATCATTCTACCTATCACTTTATCTATCAAAAAATCTCACTATTTCCCTATCAATCTATCTATCAATTTGTCTATCAAACTATTTATGTATCTATCTATGTGTCTATCAATTTATCTATCTATCTATCAATTTTTTTTACCTATCTATCTACCTATCTACCTGACTATTTGTTTGTCTATCTATCTATTTATTTGTATATATATATATATATTTGTATGCCTATCTAACTATCTATCTATTTGTCTATCTATCTATCTATTTGGATGTCTGACTATTTGTCTATCTATCTATCTTTCTATCTACCTGTCTATATATCTGTGTATTTATCTTTCTATATATATACCTTTCTCTCTATATAAGTTTCTATCTATCGATCTATCTATCTATATGATTATCTATCTATCTATCTATCTATCTTTGTAATTATTTGTTTATCTATCTGTCTATTTATCTATGTATCTATCTGAGTATTTATTTGTCTATCTATTTTTCTATCTATTTGTCTATCTATATATCTATCTTTCTACCTATCTATTTATCTATCTATCTATATGTTTCTCTATGTATCATTTTATCAACTATCACACTATCATTCTTTCTTTCTATCTAAAAATATATTTATGTATCTGTCTTTCAATTTGTCTATCTATATGTATATCAATCTCTCAATCAAATTTGTATATGAAACTGTGCATCAATCTGTTTATCACTCTATCTATCATTCTGACTCTTAATCTATTTATTAATATGTCAATCAAACTATCTATTTATGTGACTCTCTATCAATCAATCTATCTATCTATTTGACTATCTATGTATCAATCTATGTGTCTATCTATATGTCTATCTATTTGTCTATCTATCTATCTATTTGTAAATCTATATATAATTCTATTTATCTATCTATTTGTCTGTCTATCTATTTATCTATATATTTATTTATATATATGTATGTATGTCTATTTATTTATATATCTATCTATCTACCTATTCTATTTGTCTATCTCTCTATTTATCTTTCTGTATATCAATTTGTCAATCTTTTGGTATAACTTTTTGTCTATTTATCTGTCTATCTATCTACCCATCTATCTATCTATCTATCTTCTATTCATCTATTTGTATATCTATCTATCTATTTATTTTTATATCAATCTATCTATCTATCTTTCTTTCTATCTTTCATTCTAATTATCAATCTATCAATCTATTTGTCGATCTATTTAATAACCAATCTGTCTATAAACTATTTATCTATCTATATATTTATCTGTCTCTATGTCTATATGTTTGTCTCTTTTTCTGCCTATCTATATGTTTATCTGTTTGGTTGTCTAACTTTTTCCCTTAATGTCTATCTTCCAAACTATCTATCTATTTGATTGTCTATTTTTCCTAACTATTTGTCTAACTATCTATCTGTTTATCTGTCTTTCTTTCTATATATTTATCTATTTATATATCTAACTATTGTTTGTCTATCTACCTATCTATTTGCCTATCTATAAGTCTATATATTTGTCTATCATCTTTCTATATATTTGACTATATATCTGTCTATCTATTTATATATTATCTTTCTATATGTCTATCTATCTATCTATCTATAAATCTATCTGTCTATCTGTCTTTTTATCTATCTATCTATCTATATGACTATTTATATATCTAACTATCTATCAATATATCTGTTTATCTATCTATTTATCTATCTATCTATATGTCACTATATATATTTTTCATATATCTATCCATCAATCTATCTAATAATTTATTTATCTATCTATATATCTATCTATATATCGATATATTTGTCTATTTATCTTTCTATCTATTTATTAAAAAATCTAGCTATTTATCTGCTTATATATTTTTATATTTAACTATCTATTGATTTGTCTAACTATCTATCTATCTACCTATCTATATATAAATTTATCTATCTTTCTATTTGTCTTTTAAATTTTCTTAGCTATATATATATATAGATCTTTCTATCAATTTCTATATCCAACAATGTATAAATCTATCTACAAATCTATCTATCTATTTGTCTATTAATCTTTCTATCAATCAATCGATCTATCTCTCTACCTATGTTTTTATCTATCTATCTATTTATCTATATGTCTATATATGTGACTATCTATCCGTCTATCTATCTATTTCTATATATATATATATATATATCTATCTATCCGTCATTCTATCTATCAAAGTTTCTATCTATCTATTTGTCTATCTTTTTATCTATCTTTTTGTCTATTTATTTGTCTAACTTTCTATCTATCTTTTTGTCAATTTATCTATTTATCATTCTATTTATCTATTTATCAATCTATCTATCTTATTGTAAATGTATTCATGCATCTCTCTATCTATCAATCTTATTGTAAATGTATCCATTTATCTCTTTATCTATCATTTTATCTGTCTATCTATGTGTCTATCTATCTTTCTATGTATCAGTCTATATATTTTTCAAACTATTTATCTATATATTTATCTATCGATCTATCTCTAAATCTATCTGTCTATCAATCTGTCTATCTACCAATCTAATAATCTGTCTATCTATCTATGTATCTATCTATATGATTTGCCTATCTATCTATCTATCTAATGATCTATCTATCTATATATTTATCTTTATATCTATCTATATATCTATCTTTATATCTGTGTATTTATCTATATATTAATCTATTAAACTTTTTATCCATCTTTCAATATATCTATCTATCTATCAATCTATCTAATTATTTGTCTTTCCCTCTATCTATCTATTTATCTATTTATCTGTCTATCTATCTATTTGTTAATCAATCAATCAATCAACCAATCTGTTTGTCTTTCTATCAGTCTATCCTTTTGTCATCTTTTTTCCTATCTATCTGTCTATCAATATCTTTTTCTATCTGTCTATCTAACTGTATATCTATCTATCTATCTATCTTTTGTTAATCAATCAATCTATCTATCTATCTATCTATATATTTGTCTATCTATCATTGTAATAATACATCTACCAATCTATCTATTTATATATCTATATATCAAATAATCCATCTATCAGTCTATCTATTTGGTTATCTATCTATTTTCTATTTGTCTATCTATCTATCAATCTACATGTCTATCTATTTAATTATCTATCATTCTATCAATTTATCTATTTATTTATCTATTAGATTATTTTTATTTATCTATATGTTTATCTATAATCTATCTCTCTATGTATCTATCTATATAATAATCGATCGATCTATCTATCTATCTATCTATTTATTTATCAATCTTTTTGTCTATATAACCATATATCTCTCTATCTTTTTCTCTATATATCTATATATCTAAAAAACTTTTTATCTAACTAACTATCTATATATCTATCTATCTATTTATGTATCTATCTATTTATTTATCTGTCTATCTATCTATCTATCTATATATCTATTTGTCTAACATTTAATTTGTAAATCTATCTATCTATGAATCTATTTATCAACCTGTCTATTAATCTTTATAACAATCTATCTATAAATTTGTCAATCTATATATTAATATGTCTATCAATGTGTCAATCTAAATGTTTATAAATCAATCAATCAATCTGTCTGTATACCTAAATATCTATCTATTTCTTTATATATGTGGCTATCTAACTATCTAAGTAACTATCTATCTATTTATCTACCTATCTATCTGTCTAACTATCTACCTTTTTATTTGTCTATCTATCTATCTATATATATATATCTATCTACTTATCTATCTATATAACTATCTATATTATATATATATCAGTCTATCTATAATTCTATATATCTGTCTATCTTTGTTGCTATATATTTGTATATATATGTGTCTATATATTTTGCTATTGATATGTCTATCTATCTATCCACCTATCTCTATAGCTATTTATTTATTTATCTTTTATTTCCATATGTTTTTGTTTATCTATCTATCTATCTAGCTATCTATCTATTTATCTATATATTATCTATTTATATATATATATATATATATATATATATATATATATCAATCAATCAATATATCTATCTATCTATCAATCAATCTGTTTATCTATATGTTTATTGATATGTATATCAATTTTTATAGCAATGTTTATATCAATCTATCTATCAATGTGTCTATCAATATGGCAAACTATCTCTTAATCTTTATGTCATTATATTTGAATATCTATATATCAATCTACTTATATATCTATCTATTTATTTGTTGATCTATCTATATGTCTATCTATTTTTATATCAATCAATCACTCAATCTTTTTAACTATTAATATATCTACCAAACTATCTATCTATCTTTTATTGGTCTATATGTTTGTTTGTTTTATTTGACTATCTGTCAATCTTTCTATCTATTTATTTGTCATTCTATATTTCTGTATATCTATTTATGTCTTTGTCTTTCTCTCCATCTATCTATCATTCATTCTATAAATCTAGTTGTCGGTGTGTCTATCGATTTATGTGTCTATCTATCTTTCTAGCTATTTATCTTAAATTATTCCTTTCTCTCTTTTTATTTGTCTATATATCTATCTATTTATCAATCTATGAATTTGTTTGCCAAACTATCTATCTATCTATCTATATAATATCTATCCGATAATATATTATTCTATATATCTATCTATAAATATATCTATTAAAATATATATCTATATGTTTATCTATCTATTTGTTAGTTTATCTGTATGTTTGAATGTCTACCAATCTATCTGTCTATCTTTCTATCTAATTGTCTATCTATTTTTATATTTGTCTCTCTATCTATGTGTTTGTCTATATGTCTGTATGTCTATCTATCTATCTATCTGTCTATCTATCTAGCTATGTATCTATCTATCTATCTGTCTATGTATCTATCTATCGATCTATATATCTATCTATCAATTTGTTTATTAATTTGTATATTTATGTGTCTATCTAGCTGTCTAATTATCTATTTATTTGTATAGCTATCTATCTATCTTTATGTCTATCTAATATTCTATTTATCTATCTGTCTATCTATCTATCTATCTATCTATCTAACTCTATATATATTTGTATATCTATCTGTCTAACTATATCTCAAATAATCAATCTATCTGTCTATCAATCTATCTATATGTATATCCATCTATCTATTAATCTGGCTAATAATCTACATTTTTATCTATTTATATATCTATATAATCTGTCTATATATCTATATAATCTGTCTATATATCTTTTTATCTATCTGTCTATTTATCTGTGTATCTATCTATCGATCTATATATCTTTTTATCTATCTATAATTCTATCTCTCTATCTTTCTGTATATATTTCTATATAACTAACTATCTATCTGTCTATCTATCTATCTCTCTAACTATCTATCTGTCTATCTATTGGTCTATCTTTCTCTCTATCTATTTATTTACATATATATCTATCTATTTATCTATCCATCTATATGTATATCTATTTGTTTATCTATTGATATATCTATTTATCTATCTATGTATTTAATTAATAGTTTATTTATTTGTCAAATTATACGTCTATGTATCTATCTATCTATTGAATGGTATATATATTTGTATATCTATCTATTTATATTTTGAATGGTTTATATATTTGTATATCAATCTATCTAATTGTCTATTAATTTGTCTAAATATCTTTCCATCAATCTGTCTATTAATTTGTCTATCTATCTACCCATCAATCTGTCTATTATTATTTTTATAAATTTGTATATATATGTGTCTTCTAATCTATATTTCTATCTATCTATCTATATATTTATTTATATGTTTATATGTCTTTCTACTTTTCTATCAATATATATATATATATATCAATCTATCTTTCTTTCGTTCTATATATCTAACTTTTTATATATCTGTCTATTTGTAGTTATATCGATCTATCTTTCTAACTATATATCTATCTATCTGTATATTTATTAGTCTATCTATCTGTCTATCTATTTGAGTATCTATATTTCTATCTTTCTATCTATCTATTTATCTATCTATCATTCTATCTTTTTATCTATCTATCTATCTATCTTTCTTTCTATAGAACTATCTATCCAATCTAAATCTCAATATGTCTTTCAATCTATCTATCTATGTATCTATATATCTATCTATTTATCTGTCTATTGCTTTGTCTATCTATCTATTTATCTATCCATTTATCAATATGTATATCAATTTAAATATCTATTTGTCTATATATTTATCTATCTATCTATCTATATGTCTTTCTAGTTGTATATCTATTTATCTATCTATCTTTCTCTCTATCAAGATAACTATATATCATTCTATCTCTCTATCTATTTTTCTATTTATCTATCTATATATGGGTCTATCTATCTATCTATTTATCAATCAATCTATCTATTTATCTATCTATCTATCTATATGTCAGTCTGTCTATCTTTATATTTAATTATCTATCTATCTTTATATCTATCTATGTATCTTTCTATTTATCTATCTGTCTATTTTCTTTCTATCTAACTAATAATCTTTCTATCTATTTATCTATCTATTTATCTATCTATTTATTTATCTATCTATTATCTATCTATCTATCCATCTGTCTATCTATTTTTTTATCTATCTATCTATCTACCTATCTATCCATCAATCAATCGATCGATCTATCTATCTATTTATCTATCTATTTATCTATATAGCTATCTGTCTATTAGTTTGTCTAGGTGTCTATTTATCTTTCTAACACTTTGTCTATCTATCAATCTAAATATCAATATATCGATATATATGTATCTCTATCTATCTATCTATCTATCTGTCTATTTATCTTTCTCTCTATTTGTCTATCTCGCTATCTATCAATATGTATATCTATCTATTTATATATTTATCTATCTATGAGTGAATATAATTGTCTATCTATTTATCTATCTATCTATCTGTCTGTCTATCTGTTTATCAATATTTATAACTATTTCATTATTTATTAATCTATCGATCTATCTATCTATTTGTCTATCTATCTATCTATCTATCAGTCTATCTATCTATAAGAATATCTAACTATCTATTTATCCACCCATCTATCTATCTTTTATTCAATCTATCAATATGTATTTTTATATGTCTATAAATCTATCTATCTATATATTTGTCTCCCTATATGTCTGTCTATCTATCTATCTATTTGTCTATCTATTTGACAATCTAACTAATTATAAATCGGTTAATCAATCAATCTATTAATATGTCCTTCTATCTCTATCTATTTGTCTATATATCTATCTATATGTTTATCTATCTATATATATATCAGGCAATTGATAAGTCTGTTGAATTATCTATTTATCTATCTATATATCTATCTATCAATCTATCTATCTCTCTGTCTTTTTATCTCTCTATCTAACAATGTGTCTATCTATCTATATAAATATCTATTTATCTATTTATTTATTTATCTATTTTTCTATCTATCTTTCTATCTAATTGTATATCTATCTTTCTATCTAATTGTCTATTAATATATCTATCTATTTTTGTTTCTATCTGTCTATCTATCTATTTATTTGACTATCTATCTATTTATATACATATTTATCAATCTGTATATCTATATGTTTATCTAATTGTCTATCTATCTATATGTCTATCTATCTATCTATCTATTTGTATGACTATCTCATTTTCTATCTTTCTATAAATGATAAAAATGTGTTAATATCAAATAATGGATATGTTCACTAACAAGTTTACACAATATTATGTGTATATTACTATTTTGTTCCATCTGTCTTTCTATCTGCATATATTATAGATAAACTATCTATAATATATGTGTTATATATAATAGATATCAATAATATCATGTAATCTCAATAGTGTACATATATAGATTACTAGAGTACATATATAGATTATATATTGTTATAGATATATCAAACATAGTTCATAGCTAAATAGGTTCCTTTAATGTTTTATACCTTAATTTGCACAATCAATAATATCATGTAATATGAAGAATAATTGAAGAAAATGGAGTATTAAAGAATATGAGAGCAAATTGTGAAATGAATTGAATTTTGAGAGAGCATGAAAAATTAAGAGATAGTTGATGAAAAAATAAGAGAATTTGTGGAGTATTTATAGAGATAAAATAGAAAACAAAAACAAAAAAAAACAAAAAGAGGTGTGCAACGTCCTTGTGACCATTGCAAGGGGGAGGGGAGGGTTGGGAAGTAGCCAACGTCATATGACCGTTAGGGGGCAGGGGCGAGGGGGGAAGGGGGGGAGGGGGAAAGGGCGGGGGCCAGATAGGCCTGGCACTCTAGGTGGGCTTCTGAGCAGAATTTTGGGATGGCCTAAAAGCCCATGATTTTGTGCCAGCATGCCAGGCAAGCCATGCCTATAATTGAAGCCAATGACCCGGCCCACCCTTTTAATGGGTTGGGTTGGGCTTGGGACTCTCTTGTTTTCAATGGGCTAAAGCCTAGCTGGCAAACCATGCCCAAAATAGGCCTCGGGCCTTTTGAAGATCTATAGAAACATGGGACACACAAGTATGGTGTCTAATAATAATAAAATGAGTTAGCTAATGGGGTCGGAGTCGGATGCTAGGAGGCATAAACAAGTGTCTTGATCCTTAATACTAAAGGAAAGAACATGGTGTTGGACTCGGACCTGGGAACCTGTCTCTAGGGAAAAACTACATGATTCAATTTCTCATTGAACGCTAGTTCTCATTTTTGTATTTGTTTCTAATTACTTCTTTGGGCTACAATATATTATTTAATTTTTTTTTGGTTTGTTATTTCATTTAATTAGTTTTCTCTCTTGTTTATTTTTTCATAACTATACTTCATCATCTTCTTAGTAAAAAATCTAACACTCTATCTGTATTTGTAGAGGAAGCGTCGATAGGACTGGAACATGCTCAATGATAAGTACTGTTTCGTATATGTAGCCCTGACAAGAATGAAAAGGTATAGATAAAGAGCTTGAAATTGGGAGATAAACTTGTTGTAGATGCTTTAGCTATTGGATTTGGTCAACCAACGCATCTAGAAATTAAGTATTATTTTCCTTCATGTGTGTTTGCATTTGTTTCATGTTTAGAAAGTGACTTTCATTAGTTTATAATATAGTGGCTTTGTTTCGTGATTTCTATGTTGATAATTATTTTGTTGAGGAAGTTCAAAATAATTATTTGGAGTAGTACTAGATGCAATAAAACATCAGATGTCTTATATGGACTCACAGATAACAGTCTTGATGAGACAGATTACATAGAGTTCTAGTAGAGACACCACATAGGAGAACCAAGTACAAATGCATCAGTTAATGATGAGGATGATGATTATGTTTTAAATGGTTATATACATATGTTATGTTTTTATTTTAACTATGTAAGAATTTTATTAGATAAATTTCTAAACTACTTTTGTTTTTTCTTAAATATAAAAAATTATTTATAGTATATCATTTTATTTAATTTAATATAAACATTTAAAAATAGGTAATCAAATTTTTTGTAAAAAAAATTTTGAAAATAGCTTTGGAATAAAAATAGTTAGGAATTTTTCTTCACTATTTTTACTAGGGAATTATGTGTATATATTCAGTCAAAAAATATAAATTAATTTTCTTAATTACGATCAAAAATTAGAAAGGGAAAAAAAGATTAGCTAGGGAATTTTTGTTGTTAAAATATTTGCTAGGGTATTATATTTCGCATTAATATATTGTGAAGAGCACTTTAGCTTGGAATAATTTCTATCATTATTTAATCATTATTCTTTTTTAGTGACAGATTAAGGCAATAAAGCTAGGGATATTTCCCTAGCTATTTGGGCTTTTTTAGTAGTGCTATTTGTCTAACTATTTATCTATCTATCTATCTAACTATTTTTCTATGTGTCTATCTATCTATCTATCTATCTATCTGTCTGTCTATCTATCATATCTTATATCTATATGTCGATCTATTTATCTATCTATCCATTCATCCATCTATCTATCTATATATGTATCTATCTATCTATCTATCAATATGTCTATCATCAATTTGTGTATCAATCTATCTATTAATTGATATATCTATCTATCTATCTATGTATTTGTCTATTTATTTGTCTATCAATCAATCTATAAATTTGTCTATCTATTTGTCTATCTATCAATATATCAATCTATCTTTCTATCTGTCTATTTGTCTACCTATCTATCATTCTATCTATTTTTAATCTGCTTGTGTATCTATATATCTATCAATCAGTCATTTTGTCTGTCTATCTATCTATATGTCTATTTAATATCTATCAATCTATCTCTCTATTTATTTCACTAACAATCTATCTGTCTATCTATATGTCTATCTATAAGTCTATCTATAAGTATATCTATCTATCTATTTATCATTCTATTGAAATGTCTATCAATTTTTTATTTATCTAGCAATCTATTTGTCAATCTATTTGTTATGTATCTATCTATCTATATTTATGGCTTCTACTTGTCTATCAATATGCCTACCTATCTGTATATCTATATATCTATCTATCTATATGTCTATCTATTTATCTATCTATCTATATATTTGTCTATCTATCTATCTATCTATCTAACTATCTATCTATCGATCTATCAATTTATCTATATTTTATCTATCTATCTATCTATCTATATATTTGTCTATCTATTTATCTATTTATCTAACTATTTGTCTTTTTATTTGTTTATATATGTGTCTGTTTATTTACCTATCTATCTATTTTTTGTCTATCTATGTGTCTATGTATGTTTCTATTTATTAGTATATATATCTATCAAATATTCTATCAATCAATCTATCTATATAAAAATTTGTCGGTCTTTATATCTATATATCTATTTGTCTGTCTATCAATCAAATAATTTATATGTCTATCAATCTTTTTTCAATATGTCTATAAATTTATCTATCAATCTATCGATCAATCTGGTTAACAATCTTTCTATCAATCCATCTATCTATATGTTTATCTATTTATCTAAAAATATCTCTATCAATCTATTTATCAATATATCTATTTATTTGTCTATCTATCTTTTTCCTATCTTTCTATCTATTTATTTATTGATCTATTTATCTCTCTATCAATTTTTCTGTTTGTATATCTATTAGTTTTTCTATCTATCTGTTTGTTTGTGTGTCTGTCTATCTATTTATGTCTATATCTATTTGTATATCTATCTATCTATCTATTTGTCTATCTATCTATCTATCACTCTATTTATATGTCTATTTATCTGTCTATCTATCTATTTATTTATCTACCAATTTATCTATCTATCTATCTATTAGTTTATTTATCTATATAAGTATTGATTTTTCTATCTATCTATCATTCTGTATATCAATCTATCAATAAATCTATCTATCAATATGTAGATAAATCTTTCTATCATTCTATCTAAATCTGTTTATCTATCAATATATCTATCTATATATCTATTTATCTATTTATCTATTTGTCTATCAATCAATCAATCTATCTATCTATATGTATATCTATCACTCTATCAATCTACATATCTATGTATCTATCAATCAATTTATCAAACTGTCTATCTATCTTTTTGTCTTTCTATTTATCTATCTATCTATCTTTCTACCTAATTCTTGTATGTCTATCTGTCTTTCTGCCTGCCTTCCTGATTGTCACCATACCTGATAGCCTCCCTAACTATTGTCTATCTATCTAACTATATATCTAACTCTCTGTTTATCTGTCTATCAATTTGTATGTCTATTTGTCTATTTATCTGTCTTTCTATTTGACAAAATATCAATCAATCTATCTATCATTCTATATATATATATATATATCAATCAATCTATTTATCTATCGATCTATCTGCCTATCTACTTGTCTGTTTATCTATCTATAATCTATCTATCTATCTATAGACATTTCTGTCTATCTGTATATCTATCTATTTATCTATCTATCATCTATCTATCTATCTATTTGTCTCTCTATCTATCTATCTAGCTATATATCTATCTATTTGTCTATCTATCTATTCATTTATCTATCTTTTATCTATCTATCTATCTTTCTGTCTGTCTAGTCTATCTATCTATCTATATATCTGTCTATTTAATTCTCTACCTATCTATCTATCTATGTATCTAAGTCTATATATCTATCTATCTATCTGTCTATATATCTATTATTCTATATATCTATATATATGTATATCTATTGATCTATAATTATGTCTATCAATCTAGTCAATCATTCTGTCTATCAATAAGTTTATCAATCATTATTTCATTCTATCTATCAATCTGTCAATCTTTATATCTTTCTATAAATATGTATATCTATATATTTATGTATCTTTCTATCAATCTAAGGATCTATGTGTTTATAAATCTATGTATCATATTGTCTATTTGTCTATCTGTCTATCTATATGTATGTTTATCTATCTCTTTGTTTCTCTATTTGTTTATTTGGCTATTTGTTTGTCTGTATATCTGTCTATTTGCATACATCCTTGATTGTCTACCAAAAAGACCACCTGCCTATCTATCTAACTATTTATCTAATTGCCTATTGAACTGCCTATCTATTTCTGTGTCTATATGTCTATCTGTATGTCTGTCTATATATCTCTCTAACTGTATGTCTATAGTAATATATCTTTCTACTTATCTACTTGTATATCGATCTACCTATTATCTGTCTATCTATTTTTATATCTATATATCTATCTATATATTTATATATCTAGCTATCTATCTTTTGAACTATCTGTTTATCAATCTTTCTATATAGTTTTTTATCTATCTATCTATCTATCTACCTGTATATATATATGTTAATCTTTCTATATATCTATGTGCCTATCTACCTACCTATCTATCTGTCTATCTAGATATTTATCTAGATGTCTATCTATCTTTATAACTTTCTGTCTATGATCTATCTATCCATCCATCTATCTGTCTATCTTTTTGTCTAGCTATTTTTTTATCTATCTATCTATCTATCAAACTATCTACATATCTGTCTATCAATGAATCTATGTTTATCTCTATCTATATGTATATCTATCTATTTATTTATCTATCTATCATTCTATCTATTAATTTATCTAGAATCTATCTATCTCTCTATCTATATATCTAGCTAAAAGTCTATCTATATGTCTTTCTTTCTGTCTTTCTATCTATCTTTCTATCTATCTATGTGTCTATCTATATATATGTCAATCAATCATTCAATCTTTCTTTCTTTTTGTCTATATATTTATCTTGCTTTCTATTTCTCAATCTATATATTAGTATATATATCTATCTATCTATATGTTTATCTATCTATCTATATATCTATTTATCAATCATTAAATAATCTTTTTATCATTCTATATATATATATATGTGTGTGTGTGTGTGTGTGTCCGTATATCTTTTTATCTATCTTTCTATCTATATATCTATCTGTCTATCAATCTATGTATCTATCTATCTATCTATTTAACTATCTATTTATCTTTTATTCTATCTATTTGTCTATCAATATATCTATTTTTCTAATAATTTGTCTATCTATCTATCTATCCATTTATCTTTCTATCTATGTATCTTTCTATCTATCTTTCTTTATATAACTCTATTTGTCTATGTATCTATCTAACTATCTATCTGTCGATCAATTTTTCTATCAATCTATCAATCAATCTATCGATCAATCTCTTTATAAATCAATCTATCTATCAATCTATCAATCTATCTATCAATATCTCTAACAATATGTCTATCAATTTGTCAATAATTCTATGTATTAAATTATCTAGATATCTATCTATCTATCAGTCTATCTATTTATTTATCTCTCCGTCTATCTATTTATCAATATATCTATTTATCTATCTATCTATCTGTCTATCAATCAATCTATCAATCTATCGAACTATTTATAATTTTGTCAATCAAACTATCTATCTATATGTATGTATGTATGTCTATCTATTTGTTTGTTTGTTTGTCTGTCAGTTTGATTATCTATTTTTTTTATGTCTGTCTATTTGTCTACCTGTCAACCTATCTACCTACTTGCCTATCTCACTATCTGCCGACCTGACTGCCTTTCTATCTCTCTATCTATTAATCTAACTATCTTTTATCTATCTTTTATCTATCTATCTGCCTATCTATTAGTTTTTATCTATTAGTCTCCCAATTATTCTGCATGTTTGTATGTCTATTTATTTATCTATGTGTCTATTTATCTATCTATATGTCAATTTATCTGTCAATCTATCTATCTATTTGTCAGTTTATCCATATGTCTATCATTCTATCTGTATATATGTCTGCATCTATTCGTATATTTGTATATCAATCTATCTGTCTATATATCTGTCTATCTATCTATTTATCTTTTTATATGTCTATATATTTCTCCATTTAAGTTTCTATCTATATGTTTATCTATCTGACTATATAATTGTCTATCTATCTATCTATATATCTGACTATCTATATATGTGTTTATATGTCTATCTATATTTTTATCTATATATTTATCTGTCTATCTATCTATATGTCTGTCAATCTATAAATCTATCTATCTATCTAACAATTAATCTATCGACCTATCAACCTGTCTATCTATCTATATATCTATTTGTCTATATGGCTATATCTACATCTCTCTATCTACCTTTGAGATTATCAGTCTATAATTCAATGTATCTATTTATCAATATATCAAATTATCTACATGTATATCTGTCTATATGTTTATCTAATCTATCTATCTATTAATCTATCTATCTAAATGTCTATCTAAATATCAATCTATTTATAAATATCTATTATTAATCTGTCTATATATCTATCTATCTATCTATATATGTGTCTATCTGTTATCTAATTATCGATCTGTCTATCTATATGTATCTATCTTACTATCTATTTCTCTATATGTCTACTTGTCTATCTATCAATCTATGTAATTATCTCTTTGTTTATCTATCTAAATGTTTAATTTTCTTGTGTCAATTTGTCTTTCAATAAATCTATCTATATATATATATATATATTTGATTATACATACATATATATATAAATATCAATCTGTATATCTATCTATTTGTAAATATATTTATATATTTGTCTATTTGTCTATTTGTCTGTCTATCTATGTATCTATCTATATGTCTATCTATATTTCTATCTGCCATCAAACTATCAATCTATCTGTCTATCTTTCTATCTATCTATCTGTCTATTTGTCTATCTATCTACCTATCTCCTTAGTCTATCTATCAATTTATCAATCTATCTATCTATATATTTGTCTATCTATCTATCTATCTATAAATCTATCTATCTATATATCTATTTATCGATATTTCTCTTAGTCTATCAGTCTATACATCAATGTTTCCATCATTCTTTCTGTCTGTGTATCTATCTATATTTCTATCTCTATATTTTCCTAACTATTTATAAGTCTATCTCTTAATCTGTATATCTATCTATTTGTCTACCTTTCTATCTATATATCTGTCTATATGTCTAACTTTCTATTTGTTTAATTATCTATCTGTTTATGTATCAATTTGCCTATATATCAATCTATCTATTTTTTTATCTTTCATTATGTCTATCTATCTTTTTGATTATATTTCAAAGTATTTAACTTTCTTTCTTATTATTAGTCTATCTATCTTTCTATCTTTCTATCTATCTATTTGTATGTCTATCCTCTTGTTTATTTGTCTATCTATCTATTTATTTGTTTATCCATCTATATGCCTATCTATCTATATTTTAATCTGTGAATCTATATATTTATCTATCTATATATATATAAATCTTTCTATCTAACTATTTTCATATTTCTCTATCTATTCATCATCTATTTATCAATATATTAATCTATGTATTTGTCTATATGGAAATTTGTCTATCTATCTAATTGTATACCTCTATAATTGTCTATTTATCAATTTATCTATCCATTTATCTATCAAACTATCTAATTGCCTATTTGTCTATCACTCTAATTGCATATTTGTCGATTTGTCTAACTATTTATGACTATATGTGTATATGTCTCTCTATATATATTTGTCTATTTGTCTATCTGTCTATTTATATATCTCATGTTTGGTTTTATGTCAATCTATTAATCTGTGTATCTGTATTTTTATTTATATGTCTCTTTGTCTATCTCTCTATGTTACTATGTGTTTATCTATCTATCTATCTATCTAATGTTCTATCTATCTATTGGTCTATATATCTATCTATCTTTCTTTCTATCTGCCTATCTGTCTATCGGTCTATTTGTATATCCATCTATATATCAATATATCTATCTGTGTATCTATCTATCTATCTAACTATCTGTCTATCTATCTATCTTTCTATCTATCTAACTTTCATTATGTTTATTTGTCTATATGTATATCTATCTTTCTATCTATCTATCTATGATTTGTTTATCTATCTATCATGATATCTATCTATCTAAATATTTAGCTATTTATCTATTTATCTATATATTTGGGTATATATCTATATATCTATATATCTATATATCTATATATCTATATAGCTATCTATATTTTTATATTGATTTTTTTCCATCTATCTATCTATATGTTTATATGAGTATCTATATATTAATTTATTTGACAATCAATCTGTCTATTTATTTATCTATCTATATGACAATCTATCTATATACCTATCTATCTATTTGTATATTTATTTATCTATATATCTATTTATCTATCTTTATATATCCCCATCTTTAGATTTACATATCTGTATATCCATATCTCTTTCTATTTTTCTATCATATATCTATTTATCAATATATCTATCTATTTATCTATTTGTCAATTTATCTATCTATATATCTTTTTGTCTATCTATAAGTCTATTAGTCTATCTATCTATTAAAATATCTATCTATCAATCAATCTATCTATCTATATCTATGATTCTATAAATCTATGTATATGTCTATTAATCAATATGTCTATCAAAGTATATTTATATCTATCTATCTATATGTCAACCTATGTATCTATCTCTTTATATATATATATATATGTGTGTGTGTGTGTGTGTGTGTGTCTGTCTGTCTATCTACCTATCTGTATATCTATATATCTGTCTATCTATCTATCTTAGTGTATATCTATCTTTCCATCTTTCTATCTATCTATCTTAGTGTATATCTATCTATCCATCTTTCTATCTATTTTTTTACTTGCATATCTATCTATGTATCTTTCTATCAATTAATTAATCAATCTAGCTATCTATGTGTATTAATAGTTATCTGACTATCTGGCAATCTATCAATATGTTTATCTATCTATATATCTATCTATTTATTCGTACATCTATTTATTTCTTTATTTATTGATCTATCTATTTATCAATCTATATTTTTTCCTATCTACCTATATGTTTATCTGTCTATCTGTGTGTATCTCTCTATCGGTCTATTTGTCCATCCATATATCTATCTATCATTATATCGATCTATCTATCTATTTATTTATCTATCTATTTGACTTTCTATCTCTATTACAATCTATTTGTCTATCAGTCTATATATCTATCTATAAATCTTTCCATCTATCTATCTTTTAATGTATGAATCTATCTATACATCTGTGTGTCTATCTGATATTTGTCTATTTATCTATTTCTATATGTGTCTATTTATTTATTTATCTATTTATTTATTTAACTATCTATCTAATTATCTATCTATCTGATTATTCTATTGTCTATTTATCTAATTATCTATTCGTCAATTTGTATATTAGTTTATAAGTGTATTTGTCTATCTGTGAATCTATCTATCAGTCTATGTATCTTTGTGTCTATGTGTCTATCTGTCTTTATATCTTTGTATCTATTATTCTGTGTCTATGTGTCTACATGTCTATCTATCTCTCTATCGCTCTATCTTTTTATCTATCTATCTATCTATCCATCTTATAATCTATTTGTCTAACTATCTATCTATCTAATTATATATTTGTCTATCATTCTATCTATTTATCTGTATATCTATCTATCTATATTTCTATTTGTTTGTCTATCTTTTGGCCATCAATCTATCTGGCTAGTTTTCTACCTGTTTATATGTCTATCTATCTATAGATCTATATATCTATCTATCTATCTATTTATCTATGTAACTATCTAACTATTTATCATTCTATCTATCTATCTATTATCTATCTATCTAACTATATATCTATCAAACTATCTAACTATCTTTCTTTCTATCTACCTAATATTCAATCTAGCTCTCTGTCTATTTATATATCAATATATATATCTATCTATCTATATTTTTTTGTCTGTCTATCTATTATTTTAGATATCTAACTATCTAGCTAGCTATATATCTCTTTATCTGTCTATCTGCCTATATATATATCTATTTATATATCTAACAAACTATCTATCTATCTATCTAACTATCTTTCTATTTATTTGTCTTTTATTTTATCTATCTATCTATATATGATTCTATTTATCTATCTATCTGTCTGTTTGTCTATCTATCTTTCTAAATTTCTATCTACATATCTATCTATGTACCATTCTATCTATTTATCTATTTATATGTCTATCTACAAATATGTCTATCTTTCAATTTATCTATCTATCTATCTAGGTGTCTTTCTATTTATTGGTGTCACTGTATATATATATATCTATCTATTTGTATATCTATCAATGCATATATCTATTTATCTCTCTATTTATAGATCTATTTATTTATAAATATTTATATCTATATTTCTATCTATAGGTCTAACTATCTATTTGTCTCTCTACCAATCTATCAGAGTATTTATATATTAGACTATATTTTTATATCTCTATCAATATATATAATTATATCTCTCTATGAATTTCTCTATCTATCTATTAATATATCTAATTATTTTTCTATCTATGTATAAGTCTATCAATTCATCAATCAATTTGTTTATCTATCTATCTATCTATGTATCTATTTGTTTATCCGCCTATCTATCTATATCTCAATTTGTCTATATTGCTATTTCCCTATTTTTTTATCTCCATCTATCAATTATTTCTCATTCTTTCAATCTATTTATCGATCTATCTATCTCTCTAACTATATATTTATCTTTCTTTCTTTCTATCAGTCTATCAATTTATCTATTTATTTATCTATATACCTATCTATCTATCTAAATGTTTATCTATTTGTATGTCAATTTGTTCATCTATCTATTTTTCTATGTGTCTATTTATCTAAATGTCTATTTATCTGCATGTCTGTCTGTCTATCTATATATCTAAGTTTCTATCTATCTAACTATTAATTTGTCTATCTATCTATTTATGTATCTATCTATCTATCTGTCTGTTTGTTTTTCTATATATCTATATGTCTATCTATTTATATATTTTTTAGTCTATTTGCTTATCTAATTATCTATGAATGTGTCTAACTATCTATCTAACTAGATATCTATCTATTTATATATCTATCTCTCTAACTATCTACCTATCTACCATTTATTTGTCTATCTATCTATTCTATCTATCTGTCTATCTCATTATTTATCTATCTATCTATTTTATTATTTAATAGTTTATCGGTCAAACTTTATATTTTTCTATTTATCTTTTTTACTAGCTATTTATCAATAAATCTATCTGTCTGTCTATCTATTTATTTGCTTATCTACATATTTGTCTATTTGTCTAATTGTTTATCTGTTTTATTTGTCTATCAGTTTATCTATATATCTATTTGTCTACATGTCTAGCTATCTATCTATCTATTTATCTATATATCTCTGAATATATCTATAATTCTATCATTCTATCTATCTATCTATCAATATGTTTATATATCTATTTATCAATCTATCTGTCTATCTACCTATCTGGCAGTCTATCAATCTATATATATTTCTAATTGTCTATCTCTCTATCTATCAATATATTTATGTATCTATTGGTCGATCTATCTTTCTGTCTATCTTTATATCTACTCTCTATTGATCTATTTATCTATCTATATATTTTCCTATCTATTTGTCTATTTGCCTATCTATCTATCTGTCTATCTTTCTATCTGTTTATCTATTTATCTAGTTATTTACTATCTATTTATCTATCTATATATTTATCTGTCTAGTTGTCAATTTATCTATTTGTATATGTGTCTATTTATTTATCTATCTATCTTTCTTTCTATCTATTTATCTATCTATCTATTTCTCTATATGTTTATGTGTCTATATGTCTATTTATCTATTTCTAAATTTGTATATATATCTTTAGTCTATAATTGTATTTGTCTATCTATGAATCTATCTATTAGTCTATGCATCTTAGTATTTAAATCTTTATATATCTATCTATCTATTTGTCTATGTGTCTATGTGTCTACATGTCTATCTATCCATATATCTATCTTTCTATCTCTCTATCTATCTAACTATTTATATGTCTATTTGTCTATGTGTCTATCTCTCTAGCTATCTATTAGTTTATCAGTCTATTTATTTATCTATTTATCTTTTTATTTGTATGTCTGTCTATTTGTCTATCTATATATTTATATATCTATCTATTTATTTATCTATCTATATGAACCTATATTAATCTATCTATCAATCTATTTGTCTATCTGTCTATATATCTATCTGTGTTTTTGTTTATTTATCTAAATATTTATATATTTTTATCTATGTAACTATTAAACTAACTATCTTTATATCTATCTATTTGTCTAACTATATAACTATCTTTCTTTATATCTATCTATCTGTTAATCTATCTCTTGGTTAAACTATCTAACTACCTTTTAGTCTATCTGTTGATTTGTATATCTGTCTATCTGTCTATCTGTGTATCTATCTATTTGTCTATCTATCTATTTGTCTATCTATCTATGTGTCTATGTATCTCTGTGTCTATCTATTTATATGTCTTTCTATCTATTTGACTATTTGTCTATCAATATTTATTTCTATCTATGTATCTATCTATCGATATATCTATGCATCTATATATCTATTTATCAGGTCATCTGTCTATCTGTAAATTTTTCTATCTATCTATATGTCTATCTCTTTGTCAAACTATCTATTTTCTATCTATCTATTTTACTATAGATATTTCTATCTATATATCTATTAATGTATTTATCTATCTATATATATATCCATCTATTTGAATATGTATCTATCTATCTGTATATCTATCTATCTATTTATATGTCTATATGTATATCTATCTATCTGTCTATCATTTAATATATCAACTATATATATATATATATATATATATCTGTTTATCTATATAACTATCTAACTATCTATCTATTTGTCTACCTTTCTATCTCTATATCTTTCTATCTATCTATCAATCTATTTGTCTAACTATCTAACTTTCTTTCAGTCTATTAGTCTGTCAGTTTATCAGTCTATCTATCAATCTATTTATTTGTTTATCTAACTATTTTTCTATTAATCTTTTTTATCTATCTAACTATCAATCTGCCTTTCTACCTATGTGTCTATCTGTCTATATTTATCTATCTTTATTTCTATCTATCAATCTATCTATATATATATCTAACAATCTAACTATCTAACTATCATTACTATATATCAATCTTTCTTCCTATCTATGTATCTATCTATATATCTATCTAACTATCTAACTTTCTTTCAGTATATCAGTATATCAGTCTATCAGTGTATCTGTCTATTTGCCTATCTAACTATTTGTCTATCTATCTTTGTAATAATTTATCTATCTGTATATCTACCTATCTTCCTATATACTTATCTATCAATCTATCATTCTATATATTTGCTTATCTATCTGTCTATCTGACTATTTATCTATAATTCTATCTATTTGACTTTCTATTATAAAATCAATCAATCTTTCAATAAGTTTTTTAGTCTATCTCTCTATTTGTCTATCTATCTATCTATCTATCATTCATTCTTTCTTTCATTCTATATATCTATCTATACGTTTATCTATCTATCTATCTTTTTATCTATCTTTCATTCTATATGTCTATCTATCTATCTATCTAAGAATCAAACTATCTAACTATCTATTACTCTATTAGAATATTTTTCTATTTATCTATATATCTATTTATGTGCCTATAAGCCTATCTATCTATCTATCTATCTGTCTATCTATATGTCTGTCTATTTATCTATCTTTCTTTCTTTATTTCTATATTTATATCTATTTATCTACCTATTTGTATATTTGTCTAGGTGTCGTTATGTGTATATGTCTATCTTTCTCTTTGTCTATATGTATTTGGGTCTATGTGTCTATATGTTTATGTGTCTATCTGTCTATCTATCTATCTATTTATCTATCCGTCTATCTATATATCTTTCTTTCTTTCTTTTTTATCTATATCTTTATATATGGCTATCTATTTTTTTATATAACTATCTATCTGTCTATATAACTATCTATTAATTTGCATATATACCTATATTTCAATCTATATATCTATCTATCTGTGTATGTAACAATTTGTTTGTCTATCTATCTTCTTATCTATCTATCTATCTATATATCTATTTGTCTATCTATGTTTCTATCTTTCTATTTATTAGCCTATATGTCAATCTATTTTTTATCTATCAATCTATCTATCTATATGTTTGTTTGTCTGTCTACCTATCTACCTATCTACATATCTGCCATTCTATCTATCTATCTATCTATCTATCTATTTCTCTATCTATATATCTATCTATTTATGTAGCTATCTATCTATTTATTTATCTATCTATATGTCCTTTCAATATGTCTCTATATATATTTGTCTCTCTATTCATATATCTATTTGTCGATCTGTCTATCTATCTATCTAACCATTTGTCTTATAGTCTATTAGTATATCAGCCTTTGTATCTCTCTTTCTATCTATCTATCTATCTAATTATATATCTAGTTAGCTATGATCCATATTTTACTCAACTATAAGTCAGTTTTAGCATGACACTTAAAATTAAATTATTTATGTATGTAACTCTTACCAATTACATCTCATTCAATTCTTAGATATTTATGGGATTTTGACTTCATATGTCATAGCTTGTTTAAATCCCATATAATGCCATTAGGGCCAAAACCATTTTGATAACTTGATAATGCTAAACCATTTTTATACATATGGTTATCACCACTACCCATCTTGCCTTACAAATACCATCTAATATACTTATACCTTGGTAGAACCCACATAAAGGTGATTAAAGGTTTGACAAGTGGTTAAATATGGATGACATTTTAACTTTATATTTTATGTGAGGGATCTTGATTGATTTGAATTATTAATTAATAGATCTCATCAAATATCTAGAATCACCTACTCATGTAACATCATACATAGCATCTCATACATGCATATAATAAATATGTCATAGTATGGCCTTAATCTTGAAAGATCTCCACAAGTCAATTTGAAGATCAATAATCATTATTCCGATCTAGTGACAAGTCAATCTGTCAATCTGTCTATCTATCTATATATCTATCTCTATATTTTTATTATAGTCTATCAATCTATAAATCTATGTGTCTATCTATCTATCTGTCTATCTATATATTTATATGATCTATCTATTTGTCTAACTATATATTTGCCTATTTGTCTATCTATATTTATGACTATTTGTCTATCTATATACCTATCTTTATCTCTAAATGTATATCATTCTGTTTATATATTTGTCTATATCTAATTAACTATCTATCTATTTATATATTAATCTATCTATCTGTCAATCAATCTATCTGTCTTTCTATCTGTCTAAATCATTAAGCATTAAAAAATATATATGTTTAATTATTTATTAATGTATTTGTCTAACTATTTAACTATGTGTCTGTCAATCAATCAATCTATTTGTCTATCATTCTGTTTGTATATTTGTATATCTGTCTATTGGTCTATCTATCTATCTATCTATTTTTCTATAAATCTATCTATTTATCTATCCATCTATCTATCGATATTTGTATCTATCTATCAATTTATCTAATTGTTTATTTGTCTATATGTCTATCTATTTATCTATTTAACTATCTATTTTTTATCCATTTCTGTATAAATTTTTGAATATCTCTATCTATCTATCTGCCTTCTCTCTATCTATATATTAGTCTATCAGTCTATAAGTCTCTGTATCATTCCAACAATCTATCTGTCTATCTATCTATTTGTCTATCAATTTATTTGCCTAAGTATCTATCTGTGTCTATCTATTTATTTATCTATCTTTCTGTATATAGATCTATCTATCTATTTATCTATTATCTATCTATATATCTATCTCTTTATTTATAAATATTGTAATCTATTAATCTATCTATCTTTTTATCTATCTAATTCACTAACTGTCTAACTATTTATCTATCTATTTATCTTTCTATTTGTATAACTATTTAAAAGACTATATAACTATTTGTCTATAAGTCTATCTATCTATTTATCTATATATATCTATCTATATATCTATCAATCTAAATGTATAAGTGTATATCTGTCTATCTATCTATCTGTTTATCTATATATTCATCTATCTATTTATATATCAATCTTTGAATCTATCAATCTTTCTATTTATTTGTGTGTCTATTTCTGTATCTCTAAATTAATCTATTAGTATATAAGTCTATGATCATTCCATCTATTTGTCTGTCTATAAATCTATCTGTCTATCAATCTATTTGCCAAACTATCTATCTGTGTCTATCTGTCTATCTATCTTTCTATCTATAGGTCAATATTTATATATATATATATATATATCTATCTATCTATCAATTTATGAAACTATTAATCTTTATATCTTTTAATGATTCAATCAATCTAATTCACTATCTATTTATCTATCTGTCTGTCTATCTATTTTTCTATATGTTTGTTTATCTATTTGTCTATATGTCTTTCTAACATCTGTCAATTTGTCTATCTATCTATTTTTATATCTATATATCTATCTTTCTATCAGTCTATATATCTATCAATCTGTCAATCAATCAATATGTATATCTATCTATCTATCTAATTATTTAAATCTCTAATTGGCAATAAATCAATTAATCAATCTATTAATATAGCTTTCTATCTTTCAAACTATCTAAATGCCATTTAGTTTATAAATCTATTTGTCTATTTGTCTATTTGTCTATCTATCTATCTATCTATTATGTATGTATCTATCTATATGTCTATCTTTCAGTATATATATCTTTTTATGTGTTTATGTATCTATGTGTCTATCTATCTATATGTATATATATCAATCTGTATATCAATATATATATATATATATATTTATCTAATCATCTATATATTTTATTTATTATTTTTCTATCTCTCTAACTATATATCTTTGCATTTGTTATCTTTCTATCTCTCTATCTAGTGATATGCTTATCTATTTATCTGTCTATTTTTCTATCAAACTATCGAAGTATCTATTTTTATATTTGTATGTCTATCTATCTTGTCTATATATATATATATATATCTCTCTCTCTCCCTTTGTCTATATGTTTATATGTCTTTGTGTCTATGTGTCTATCATCCAATCTATATATCTAGCTATCAGTATATCTATCTATATTCCTTTATTTTTCTTTTTATATCTTTCAATCTATTTATGAGTGTAATTGTCTTTCTATCATTGAAACTATCTATCTATCTATATATCTATCTTTATATATGTCTATCTTTCTATCATTCTATCTATCTATCTATAAATATGTCTAACTATCTATTTATATATTTGTATATCAATCCATCTCTCTATCTATCTATATATGTGTCTATCTATCTATGTATTTATGTGTTTATCTCTTTATCTGACTATCTATCTATCTGCATATTTATCTCTTTATGTGATTATCTATCTATCTGCATATCTATATATATATCTATCTATCTATCTACATAGTTTATAATGTGTGTATCTATCTATTTGGTTTTCTATCTATCAACATATCTACCTATCTATTTATCTATATATATATATATCTATCTATCTATGTGTATATATATTTATCTCACTATTGGTCAATCTATATAACTATCAATCTATATATCAATATATATATATATATATCTCTATGTCTATCTACCTATCTTTCATTAAATTTATTTATCTATTTGTCACTTTTTCTAGTAGTCTATCATTCAATATCTCTTTCTATCTTTCTATATATTATTCTCATTAAGTGTCTATCTATCTATCTATTTGTCAATCAATCTATATATATATATATATATATATATATATCTATCTATCTATTTGTCTTTCTATCAATCAATCAATCTATCTATAAATCTATCTATCTATCTATTTGTCGATCTGTCTATGTGTTTACGAGACTATTTATCTATCTATCTATCTATTTGTTTGTATTTATGTCTACTTTTATATTTGTTAATCTATATATCTATTTATTTATTTATCTTTGTGTCTTTGTGTCTATGAGTCTATTCATCTATATATATATATATATATATATATCTATTTATCATTATATCTATCTAACTAATTGTCTATGTTTTATCTACCTACCTACCCATCTATCTATCTGATTGTCTATATGTCCATCTATCAATCTATCTATGTGTCTTTTAGTCTATTAGTTTATTTGTTTATCTTTCTATCTTTATTTTTATTTCTTTCACTATCTATTTATCTTTCTATCTCTCTACCTATCTATATTTTTATCTATCTATCTATCTATCTATCTGTATATTTGTCTATCTGTCTATATGTCCATATATTTATTTTTTTATTTATATAAATGTCTATATTTCTATCTATTTATCTACCTACCTATCTATGTAACTATCTAAGTATTTATCTCTCTATCTATCATCTGTCTAACTAAATATCTATAGAACTATCTAACTATCTTTATATTTATCTATCTACCTTTCTATCTATCTATCTCTCTATAAGTCTATCTGTTTATCTATATGTCTATCTATTAGTTATTCTATCTATCTATATGTCTATCTTTATATCTTTCTATATATCTATCTGATTATCTGACTATCTTTTATTTATTACTCTGTCAGTATAATAGTCTTTCTAACTATCTATATATCTATTTGGTTATCTCTCTTTCTACCTATTTGTATATCTATCTATCTATTTATCTGTCTATCTATTTATTTATCTATCTGTCTATGTATCTATCTAGCTATCTATCTATTTATCTACCTATCTTTCAATCAGCCTATCTTTCTATCTATTTATTTTAATATCTATCTATCTATCTAGTTCACTATCTATCTATCTATTTGTCAATCAATCCATCTCTATATATGTGTATCTGTCTATCTATATATCAATCTATTTGTATTTTTGTTTATATATATATATATATCTATTTGTATTTCTCTATTCTCCTAACTACAAATCATTTTATATATCTATCTGTCTATATTTTTATCTATCAATCTATCTCTCTTTATATATATATCTATTTATTTGTCTATGTGTCTTTCTCTCTATTTGTGTATCTCTCTATCTATCTAGTTGTCTATCATTTGATTTGTGTAAAAATTTATTTGTATATCTATATATCTATCAATCTATCTATCTATTTGACTATCTACCTACCTATCTATCTATCTGCATATCTTTTTATCTTTCTATCTATCTATTTATCTATCTATCTATCTATGGGTCTATATGTCAATCTATAAAATTGGCTTTCTATCTATTGATCTATTTGTAATCTATCTATTTTTCTATCTATCTATAGATCTATCTGCCTATTCATATATTTATTTAACTTTCTAATTTTCAATCAATATATCTATCAATATATAAATATCTATCTATATATCTATGTATATCTTTATATGTTTATCTATCTATTTATCAATCTAACTATTTCTCTATCAGTTTGTCTATCTTTTTATATCTCTATCAATCTATCTCACTATGTATCTCTCTATTTATCTATCTATTTGTTTGTCTATTTTTCTATCTCTCTAATTATCTATTAGTCAATTTTTCTATATATCTATCTATCTATATGTCTATTTTCTATCTATCTATCTTTTTATCTATCAATTTGTCTATCAGTCTAACTTTTATATCTCTATCTCTATATCTATGTATCTGACTATCTATTTATTAATGTAACTATTTAATTGTCGATCTTTCTATTAATTTAACTAACGAACTCTCTACCTGTCTATCAATCTATCAGTAAATCTTTGTAAATATATATATATATATATATATATATATATATACATTTTTCTATATATCTATTTGTCTATTTGACTATCTATTTATCTGTCTTTATTTCTATGTTTTTATATGTCTATCTATATTGCTCTCTAACTATCTATTATTCTATTTATCTATTTATATATTTGTCTGTCTGTCTATCTATATGTCTAACTAACTTTCTATTTATCTATCTATCTATTTGTTCTCAATTTATCTATGTATCTATATATCTTTCTATCTATATATATGTTTATCTGTTTATCTATCTGATTGGCTAACATCTAAATTTCTATTTATCTGTCTGTCTATATGTCTATTTATCAAACTATCAAACTATCTAATTGTCTATTAGTCTATTTGAATATCTATGATCTAATTATGTGTTTATGTCTGTCGATATATCTATCTATCTATATGTCTATATATCTTTCTATATATCTATCTAACTATCTATCTATCCATGTGTCTATTAGTCTATCAATATATTTTCTACCAGTATAGGTGTGTATCTGAATATTTGTTTAATTATCTATATTTTTATGTGCCTATGTGTATATGTGTTTATGTGTCTATATATTTATATGTCCACCTGTCTATCAAGTATATCTAATGATCTGTGTATCTATAAATTTATCAATCTATATGTCTATCTATCTATATTTCTCTCTCTATATATCTATCTATCTGTCTATTTCTATATCTATCTGCCTATCTGTCTATCTATATATCTGTATATATGATTATGTACCTATATGTATATATGTCAATATGTCTATAAATCTATCTGTCTGTCTGTTTTTCTATCTTTTTATATATTTATGAGTCTATTTAGTCTTTTAGTCTCTTTTCTATCTGTCTATCTGTCTTTCTCTATATAATTATATCTATATATCTGTCTATTTTAATATATGTCTATCTTTCTATCTGTTTATTTAGATTCTATCTATTTGTCAATCTCATTATTTTTCAATCTACGTATCTAATTATCTATCTATTAATCAGTCTATTTGTCTATCTATCTACCTACCTTTTGTCTATATATTTATGTATCTATCTATTTCTCTATCTAACTATTTGTCAATATGTATATCTATAAATTTGTCTATCTATCTCTATGTCAATGTGTATATCTATCTATCTATCATTCTATCTATCTATCTGTCATTCTATCTATCTATCTATAATTCTATTTATCTATTTGTCTATCTGTCTATTTGTTTATATGTCTATCTGTCAATTTTTAAATCTATCTGTCTGTCAATTTGTTAGTCTGTATATTTGTCAAGGTCTCAACAATATTCAGATTTATATATATCAATCTATCAATCAATCTATCTATTTAACTATCAATGTATTTGTATTTATTTTTGACTATCTATTTGTTTATCTATCTATCGATCTATTTGTCTATCAATCTTTCAATCAATCAATCTTGATATTTGTATATCTATCTACTATCTATCTTTTTATTTATCTATGTGTCTATCTATCTTCTATTTGTCTATCTATCTCTATATCTATTTGTCTATCTATCTGTCTATCTATATGTCTATCTATCTATCTATCTATCTATATTTCTATTTGTAAAACTTTCTAACTATCTATCAGTTTATCTATAAATCTATCTATCTATTTATCTGTCTATCTATCTATATATCTCTCTATCTATCTATCTTCCTATTAATCTATCTATCTATCAATATATCTATTTTTCAATATATCTATTTATCTATATTTCTATTTATTTATTAATCCTTCTGTCTATCTTTAGATCTATTTACCTATCTATATTTTTATCTCTCTATCTCTCTATCTTTCTATCTCTCTATCTATTTGTTTATTTATTTGTCTATCAATTGGATTTCTATCTGTCTATCTATTGGACTATCTATCTGTCTATCTATTGTCTATCTATCTATCTATCTTTATATCTGTCTATCTATCTTTATATCTGTCTATCTATCTATTTGTCTATCTATCTGTCTATCTATCTGTCTATCTATCTGTCTATCTATCTGTCTATCTATCTGTCTATCTATTTGTCTATCTATCTATGTATCTATCAATCTACCTGCCTGTCTTTATATATATATATATATATCTATAAATCTATCATGTTTGTCTATCTATATATATACCATTTTATCTATCAATTGTCTATCTATTTATCTATTATTCTGTCTATCAATTTGTCTATCAATATATCAATCAATCAATCAAACTTTCTATCTATTTATCTATATATTTGTCAATCTATCTTCCTATCAATCAATCAATCAATCTATCTATCTATCTATCTTTCTGTATATCTATCTATCTATGTGTATGTCTATCTTTCATTCTTTCTGTCTATCTATCAGTCAATATTTATATATGTCTATCAGTCTGTCTATATATATATATTACTATTTATCTATCTATCTAATTTTTTTTATAACTATATATCTATCTATATATCTATTTGCATGTCTATCTATCTATGTATCTATCTATATATCTATCTATATATCTATCTATCTATCAATATATATATCTATTTGTCTATTTATCTATCTATATCTATCTAACTTCCTATCTATTTATTTATTTATCTATCTATTTGTCTATTTATTTGTCTATCTATCTATCTATATGTCTATATATCTATCTATGTATCATTATATCTATCTATTTATCTATCTATCTAACTATATGTCTATATATCTATCTAACTGTTTATCTTTCTATTTATCTAATTTTCTATCTATTTGTATATTTATTTATCTTTCTATCTATGTATATATCTATCGATATTTCTATCTATCTATCAATATATCAATTTGTCTATCTATCTATCAATCTCTATATCTATCTATTTATTTGTCTATCTACCTATCTTTCTATCTATCTAACTATTTATCTATCTATCAAACAATCTATCAATCTATCTATATGTCTCTCTATTATCTATCTATCTTTCGATCTATCTAACTAATAATCTCTTGATCAATCTATTTCATTTATATGTTTATCTATTTATCTATCTTTTTATCTATGTTTCAATCAATCAATATATTTTTCTATCAACTGTCTATCAATCTATCTAATTATCATTCTATATATTTTTCTATCATTATTTATATCAGTCAGTCTATGAATCTTTCTATTTGTATGTATATAAATCTATCTACCAATTTATCTATTTATCTGTCTATCAATATGTCTTTATATTTCTCAATCTATTTGTCTATCAATCATTTTATCTATTGTTTACATATATATATATATATATAACTAATAATCTTCTATCAATTTGTCTAATAATCTAATTATATCTATATTTCTAATTATCTATTTGTCTGTCTATCTATTTATCTACCAGTTTATATATCTTTCTATCAATCTTTCTATTTATTTATCTATTAATTTGTATGTCAATTTGTTTATCAATCTATCAATCTATCTATATATCAATCTATCAGTCAATCAATATATCAATCAACCTATTAATTTTTCTATCAATCTATCTAAAAATCTATCTATATATTTATATATCTAATTATCGATCAATATGCCTTTCTGTCTATCAATCTATCTTTCTATCAATTTAAATATATATATATCTATATATCTATCTATCTATCTATTTATCTCTCTATCTATTTGTCTATCTACTTGTATATCTATCTTTTTTTCTATCTAGTATATATGTACATATATTGAGAATTTATATGTACAAAAACTATAGTGGATTTGTACATATAGACTGGTATATATGTACATATACATATAGACTGGTATATATGTACATATACATATATACTGGTATATATGTACAAGTATTTTTATGTACATATATACTCAATATATGAACATATTCACTGTAGTGTATATGTACATATATACTAGTGTATACATATACACTGCAGTATACATGTACATATATATGTACATGTATGTACATATACATTGTAGTTTATATGTACAAGTATTTACATATATACTGGTAAATACTTGTACATATAAACTAGCATATACATATTCACTGCAGTGTAAATGTACATATAATATAGTTTATATATGTACATATATTGAGTATTTATATGTACATATAATGAAGTATATATGTACATATATACTGGTATATATGTACATATATATATATACTAGTATATATGTACATATACACAAAAACTAGTAAATACTTGTACATATATACCAGTATATATGTATATGTGTACAAATACATATATACTGGTATATATGTACAAGTATTTACATAAAGTAGAGCGTAAGCACCAAATATAAAGCATGAAGATCAAACAGCTATATATTGTGTTATAAGCATACAAAATCATCTTGGTTTGTTCAAAATTACGTTGAACCTGAAAATATAAGGCACAAGAAATTAACAACTAAATTTTACATGATGAAAGTTCAATAGATACATACATTTATACATGCATGGATACATACATACATATATGACCTTTTTCTCTTACCTCTACAAGTATTTACATAAAGTAGAGCATAAATATTCATAATGAAGCATGAACATCAAATAGTTAGATTGTCTATCATAAGCATTAAAAAAGGAACAAACACCATAACCAGGGCTACAAAAATCACCTTTGTTTGTTCGAAATTACGTTGAACCTGGAAACACAAGGCACAAGAAATTTGTAACTAGATTTTACATGATGAAAGTTCAATACACACACACACACACATGGATACATACATACATGGATACAAACATACATATATGACCTCCTTTTTATCTTTCCTCTACATGTATTTACATAAAGTAGAGTGTAGACACCCATCATGGAGAATGAACATCAAACAGCTAGTTATTCTATCATAAGCATAAAAAATTAGAACAACACCTTGGAACAAGGGCTACAAAAATATCTTTGTTTGTTCGAAATTGTGTCGAACCTAAAAACACAAGGCACAAAAAATTTGCAACTGAATTTTACAGGATGAAAATTCAACACACACACACACATATAAGAACAAGCCAAAAAAAATGATTAAATTTTAACATATGAATGTTTGAAATTGCATCATCAATAAAAAACCATACTCATAACCAGATGGAAGACATAGACTATAAAATTATAATTTATTAGTGAGGCCTTGATTTTGGATATCACCCTAAATCAAGAGAAAATATGGACCTACATGAACTTACCTAGAAAGAGGATATTAATGAAAGCACATCATTATCATACTCTTAAAATATTTAGGAGTACAAATTATTAAAATATTACAATTGGATATTTGTTTTTCTCTGACCAATTATAATTTGTAAAAGAATATTAATGCTAGATGTTTGATAAATTTTCTCAGTATCCTCAAAATTAAAAAAAATGCTTAAATGATGAATACTTAACATCATGTTCACTCCTAAAAATAAAACTACAAGAAAAGCATTATTCAATAATATCATTGGAGGTTATACCCAGAATACAAGACCCTTGCTTAGTGCAAGATTTATGATATATTGATATCTCAAAAATATTCTTTCAAAAATCAATAAAATCTTTGTCTAATACATCTCAAATACAAGACATATTGTCCTTTGACAAAGATACTTCTCATCACATCAAGACAATGACCTCTAATATATAAATACCAAATAAGAACTTCTAAAGTAATCATGATCTACTGGACATGACTTTTAAATCTCACCAATAAAGAGAGATAGAAATGAGCATTAAAAGACTAGATGATCTCAATCCAAAGATGTATATACTAAATGGATACATTCAAAATCTATTTTAAATGAGTTTTCTATCATATCAGTTGATCCAGTTTAGAATAATGAGTTAGACATTCCAATTACATTATAGACAAATGCATATAATAAAGAGGGACTGAAGGAAAAGATTAATCGACAAGACTATGTTGGTAATGAATGATTTTACATAGCCTTATAATATTGATTTTTGGAACACATTATTTCATAAGATTAACATGACCACTAATAGGTTATTACTTTCTATTTATCATCACATATATAAAATATGTATTAGTTAGATATAAAGAATACATTCCTTTATAATAATTTATATATAAAAATGCTTATGTAGTAGTCATTAAAATGTATTGTTCCTGAAAGCAGAGAACACATATATGAGATACGGCATATTAAAGGAAATTTATAGCTTCAAGCAGTCTCCCAAGAAATGATTTAATCATTTTACTCAATATTTACTATATTTTGTCATAGAAATATGTCAAATTTTTCTATTTTTTAAAGATGATCAAGATATTAGTATGTGAAACTAATTGTATATAATAATAATGATATAATTACATGAGATAATCAGTTTGATATATCTAAACTAAAATCTACAAACCAAGTTTCAGACATTATTTGAAATATTTGAGATTTTTTTTAGTATTAAGATCAAATACTCAAAAAGTATTACAACTCCTTCGCAGAGAAAATAAATTATATATATTTTATTTGATAAGATATATCATGATGTACATTGTTGGCTTACTTATAGATCTAAATATAGTTATGTATAAAGCTTTTATAATTACACATATTGTAAGTTACAATTATTTATAGTTATATGTTATTATACATATATTATATATAGTTATAAATATTTTTATATAGTTAAACATATAGTTATATATAGATATATTCATACAAATAGGTATACATAAATATATACAAAGTTATAAACAAATATATTGGTTTACATATATGTATACATAGTTACAAATATAGCAATATTTAATTATATAGAGTGTTATAGTTATACAAATATTTATATATAGTTCGACACATATAATTAAACATAATGTTGTATGTTGTTTAAGCATAAAAAAATGAATTATTATTAGATGAAAACTCTTTTCATGTGCAATATCTCTCTTATGTCCTGATTATTATAGTAAAAGATAAAATAAATGAGATTACGGATTCATTTCTTCATTTTTATTAATATATGAAATATGTGAAAAATTCTTCTTCTCATTTATAATTTTTCAAAAAACATATTGGAGAAGAAAGAATTGTGTCTAACAAATATTTGTGTTTGGATATACCAACAAGATAAATCTCAACATATTTAATGATAAGCATAATTATAGCTCATAAAAAAACATTTGAACGAATGAAAGAACATAAATAAATAAATTTTATGATTGAACAAAAAGGATAGATAATTAAAGAATATTGACAAATGATGAGAAGTTTGTATGATTTCTTATAAATGTTTTATACCACCATATTACATATTTAGGGGTCAAAATATCAAATATATTACTTTTAACACTTATTTTCATGAAGTGAATTGGTTCAATTCATTCTTTTATAATGATAACAAAGCAAAATTATTTTTTTTATGAATTATGCCCATAATAATGAGCATTACATTTTAAAAATATTGTCACAATGACAAGATGAATGTGGTATTAATTGCAGTGATATTGTTGGATCCTTGTTATAAGTTAAAATATGTGAAATTTTATTATTCAAAATTTTTACATACGACCGAGATTAAAAAGATAATAAGAAATATAAAATCTTTTATAAGTTAATTTACCAATAATATTCATTAACACTATTAAAAAATACTTCTAACTATATTATTAATATTCTCAAAACTCTAAAAATAATAACAATAATATAGAACACTGATAAATTATTTTGTAACATAAAGAAATTAGAAAATACATGTAAGTAGTCTTACGACTACACTAAGATGTTGGAATATAAATGGGGGACCACAACTACTAGTATGTGGTGGTTTTTATTTGAATTGAAAACTCCGTAACTCAAACAAGAAATAAAAATGTAGAAATAGAAATTAGATAGATATTCATGAGCACAAACATCACATCATAATAATAAAAAACATATAATATTGGAACCAAAGACCATGGAAAGAAACTTCGTGTCAATCATTAGAACATGTCAAAATTCAACACAATTACACATCAAAACTGGCACAACATTATCATAATCGTAGTCTTGTAATCTCTTTGCTCCAACGTAAATTATGGTTTTCATATCAATCCAGCCACATATTGCAAATGAGAATTGTATATAGAGTGGTGGGAAATATTTAAAAAATATGAATTAATGTTCAGTAAAAATATTCCATGCAATTTCAAGAATGCCAGAACTCCATAAGAATATCTAAAGGAAGAATTATTAGTGATGGACCTCTTTTGTGAGAATTAGGGTTTAGATTAATAATGATTTCGCTATGTTTCTAATATGGAGACAAAACAAGCAACATGCCTACATTACTAATGAAGTACCAGTTGACTACATAATGTACTCATGGATTGATCTTGATACACGAATTTACTCAATGACATCAAACACAGTAGTGAATTTTTTTCACAGAGCTGATTATTGGATTATGAATAAAAAAATATGGAAGAATGGCCAACTTGATGACTTTATCGGATCTCATCCATTAGGCCTCTTTTTGCCATGGAAGATGAATCATTAAAGACTAATGGGTTTTATGGTTTTACAGTAGCAAGGATCCCTCCACACTGGAGTCAAGAGAGAGAGAAAGGCCAATATAGAGACTTAGAGTTTATTAAGTTTATTAAGTTAAAGACTAGTTAAAATCTCTAACTATTATGTTTATTAAGTTTTATTAGGTTTTAAAATTCCATTAATGTTTTGATTTTAAATTATCAAAACATTTAATATACAATATATATATATATATATATATATATATATATAACTTCAAGGGGGCGTTTTGTTTTTTTTTTACTTTATGCATAATAGAACTTTTTTTCATCTTAATGCTTAATAGTACTTAATAGCATTAAGAATTAAGTTATTTTTTTAATATTATATTTCTATTAAGGGAGAGAGGATGTTTTCTTTATGAAGGGGAACTCAAAAATGTTGGGTTGAGTATTTTTCGATACAGCATTTAATATATTATATTTTATCATACAATGAATAATTTAATCTTTTTATTAGTAGAAATTTTAATGTATGTTCATTTATTTTTTAAAATATCTTTAAAAATTTTAATAAATATAGAATTAATTATTTAATATTATTGTAGTCTTTATTAATAGTTATTATAGTCTTTATTAATAGTTACTGCAGTCTTTATTAATAGTTATTGTAGTATTTATTAATATTAAATTTTTTTATATTTATATATATTTTTAAATTATTTATTTATAATAACATATTTTTATAATTATACGAGGAGAATGTGTCTTACAAGGATCATTGATCTATAGACAATGGCATACGTACCTTTAATATACAAAATTAAATAAAATATTTTAAAAGTTAAATCATTAAAGGTTAGTGATGAAAATTATTCCTAGCCTAAATAGTTAGGGAAAAACCTTAACTAAATGGATATATTTTGTGAAAATTAAAATTTAAAGAATAATCACTTGAAATAAAATATAAAATAGTAAATAAATTTCAAATAATTAGTTAGTAATTGATTTTGTCTTGATCTAATTAGCTAGAGAAAATTCATCACTAAATCCATCACTAAATTCTCTACTTCTATTTACGTGAAATTTATGAACAAATTAGTAATGAATTATGTCTGGATCTAATTAGCTAGGAAAAATATGTCGCTAAATCCGTTGCTAAATCTATCGCTAAATTTTTTGCTTTTCTTGAGTGAAATTTACGAACAATTTAGCAATGAATGTTCTATGGATCAAATTAGTTAGAGAAAATTCGTCACTAAATCCATCGTTAAATTTATCACTTTTCATTGTACATAAATTTACGAAAAAAATAGCGATGAAAATTTCAATCGACCAATTATGTCGCTAATCCATCACAAATTTTTATTTCAATATAAAATCAAAAATCTCTTGCTATTCCCAACCTAATCCCTCACAATTTAGCTAGGGATTGATCCCTGGTTAAATTTCCCTAGCTAAATCTTCCTTGCTAAATTGATATTTTATTGTAGTGTTTGACATGAGTGATACTTTACTATAGCATTTATAAAATATTGAAACATTGAAATAATTATATTCTAAGTTTAGTATTTATATATAAGATTTATACAATCTACTCATCATACATGCATTCATTAGAATAGTAAAACAAGATGGTTTTTGCATATATATCTTATTCTTAAGATTATCATAAAGAAATGTGTTTCTCATGTCTAGTTGATATACATATTATTTGTGAGAAATTATAATATATTGCAAAAATCTAATAATAACCATTTTGGAATTGTATTTTCATATTTGAGAATTCAAAAAATTGTGTCCATGTGAATATATTTGAGAGAATTAAAGTTAATTAACTGTATGAATGATATAAGTGATATTTATTTTGGTTACATGAAGCTATTTAAAAAATTTCTTATGATTCTCCAATTTCTTAAAAAATCAATTATGATATATTTGTCTAATATATTTATATTGTGATTATCAAGTCTTTTAATCTTTTGGAAGCTCATACCTATTGTTTTGTATGACTATTATAATGATATCTTGGTATGTATTTATATATTGTATCTCATAATGAAAATTGTTGCACTATTTTTTTTTTGTTTTTTTAATGTTGAAATGATGTTTTCTTAATAATGTTAAATGTATAATAGCAATTATGATGAATATTACATAAAAACATAAATAATATTGAATTTGTGAGCAGTTTTTTAAAATAAAAATTGTCTACATAAAAAATAATTATTTTAATTTTGGCGAACAAAAATCTCTTTTCTGAAAGAATAAAATGAGGTTGCAAAAACCTTCTTGAAATTGATTCAATATCACTGGCAAAAATACTTATTGACACTTGTAGAATGTGTGCCCCACCCGAAAACTTTGCACAACTTTTACATTGCCTTTATTGATGCTCTGACACAATGTAAGCTCGATGTCAAAACTTATAGGAATCCAATAGGGCTTTGCGTGCATTGGGGAGAAAAAAAGAAAGCTAAGAGAGTGGAGAGAAAAATGAAACAAAAAATGATAATATTATTGTAGTAAGGAACTCATTTTACTTGAAATTGATTGCTCATACTTCATTCACCATTAGTATTGCATTATATAGACTTCTTTTTCTATTCTCTCATTGCTCATATAGCTTGTATATGTTGCTTGCTACTTTGAATGTAAGATACATAATTTGAATTAATATGTCCGTTGTTATTTTTAAATTTTTTTGTGGCTCATTTGTTCTTGTTCACCCTTTATTAATAGGTGGTTAACTGTTAATATATCATTATCGAATTACTGATGCCCATTCTATATGTGCCATGCCCCCTCTTCTCATTCGAAGTGATGCTACATTTTCTGCTGGTAAGCCAAATATTTGTGATTTCATTTAACTAGTAAAAGCATATTTTTTAAAAGTAGCAGTTAGTGGTGAGGATGACCCCATCTTTTTTAAATGTCACATCTTAAAAGGAATAATAATTGTAGAATGTTGATTTATTTTTATCCCATTGCAAATGTGATGTGTAAAAAATTATTGAATGTTCATAAAATAAATATTTATTTTTTTTAAGAATTATTTTTGTTCCCATTAATTGTATTTTACAAAAGATTTATTTTTTATTAATTAGTTTCACTTCCATGGTCATTATATAACCATGGAATATTGAACCATGGTGGGAGACAAAAAGGCTAAAATAATTTGATTAATTGCTTTTGATCCTTTTGAAATAATGATTGTCTGCCACATCATTTCATAACTACCTAGATGGTACATGCGCCATGGTACACTACGCGGCAATGCCAGTGATGATGTGTGATGCACATGTGCTGACATGTGGCTTAGTGTTAATGGGTGCATGGTCCAGTGGGCAGTGATGCCATGAGATGTGGTGCCGTGGACATGCAGCCATGGTGAATAACTATTTTGAAGTGCACAGGGTGTGTATGGTGTAGTGAACATGGATGTGCGGTTGATGTACTGGATGTGCACCATGTGTATGTTTGATACAGCCATGGTGTAGTGCGTGCAACATGTGGGTTGTGTTCATTGGGTTCTTTTTTTATATGTATCAAAGATGAGTGATTTTCCATGTAGAATCAAGTGAGTAAAAACTATATAGTTGTTATGAAAGTGGCCACTACTTTGGTGGTTACCTCACTATTATACTACTATAATAAATGATTAAAGTTAAGTGTGTAATAAAAAATATTATATTTAATTTATTTTTATCTAGCTTAGTTTTTTTATTTTCTATTTTATCACAGGAACTCGTGGAGCAACGTATGACAGCTGCTTCTCAAACAGTTGAGGGTTCTATGAATCTTTAGATAACTTTTTTGAAGGAAGAAATGTAGGAAATGAAAGAAGTGAATGATGAGATGAAAGAAATAAAAATAAGTAATGCAATAGTAGATGACCTATAAGGAATCACAGTTAGAATTTTTGATGAGACAGATAGCACACCAAGTTCTAGTAGAGTACCGATGTAAGAGAGCTGAGCACAAATGTACAAGCTAATAATGAATATGATGATTTAGTTTTAAAAGATTATATACCTATGTATTGTTTTTGTTTTAACCATTTAACTTTTGTATCATAATTATTTCTAAATTATTTTTGGTTTTTGTTAATTATAAAATTATGGTTTATAGCATATGTTTTTATTAAATTTAAAATAAAATTTAAAAAATGAAATTATTTTTATTGTAAAAAAATAAAATTATGAAAATAAGTTTGGAATGAAAATAGCAAGGGATTTTTACCTCGCTAATTTAGCTAGGGAATTTTCAGTATATATTGAGTCGAAAAATATTAATTACTACTCTTAATTATGATCAAAATTAGCAAGGGAAAAATATAATTAGCTATGAAATTTTTGTCATTGAAAGATTTGCTAGAAACATTTTTTTCTCATTAATATTATGTGACTATCACTTTTAATTTGGTAATTATTTCGATCGATAATCTGTCGTTATTCTATTTTAGAGATGGAATAAGCCCTAATAGTTAAAGAAATTTTCCCTATCTATATGGGATTTTTTTGTAGTGAGATTGATAGATAGATTAATAGATAAATTGATAGATAGATTTGATAGAAAGATAGATAGATAGCGTGATAAAAAGATATATAGATAGAGATATAAATAAATAAATAGATAGAGAGATAGACAATGAGATAGATAATTAGATAGATAAACAATTGATAAATAGATAGTTACATAGATAGAAATATAGATAGATAGATAGATATATTGATAGACAAATTAATAGAGAGATAGTTATAGAGATAGATAGACAGGCAAATAGATATAAAGATAGATAGTAAGAATTGAAAGAAAGAAAGATAATAGATAAATAGATAGATAGATAAATAAATAAATAGATAAATAGATAAACAGATAAATAAATAGATAGTTAGACAGATACAAAGAGAGAGAGAGAGAGAGAGAGAGAGAGATATATATATATATATATATATATATATCAATAGATAGACAAATAGATTGAGATACAAATTTATAGATAGATTTACACACATATTGATAGACAAATTAATAGATAGATTATAGATTGATAGACAAATTGATACACAGATAGATAGATAGATAGATAGATTGATTGATTGATTGATAGATTGATTGATAAATAGATAGATAGATAAGCAAGTAAATAGATAGACAAATAGATAGATGATTTGATAGATAGATAGATAGATAAATAGATAGACATGTTGATAGACATATACAAGACAGACAGAAAGATAGATAGATAAAAAGATAGATAAATTGAAAGAAATATAGACAAAAAGATAAATAGACAGATAGATAGATAGATAGATAGACAGATAAATATACAAGTAGATAAGAAAATATATGGATAGATAGAAAGATAAATAGATAGATAGATAGATAGACAGATAAACAGATTGATAGTTTGTTATATTGACAAATAGATAGATAGACAAATAGTTAGACAGATAGACAAATTGATAGATAGATAGATAGATATAGGACATATAAATAAATAGATACATTAACAGAAAGATTGACATTTAGAAAGGCAAAGAGATAGTATATTGATTATTTGATAGTTAGATAGATAGACAGACAGATAGAAAGATAGATAGATATATATATACACATAAATAATAGGCAAATATAAAGATAGATAGATAGTTTGATAGAGAAATATATAGACATATCAATAGATAGATAGATAGATAAATTGATAAATATATATAGATAATTTGACTAATAGATAGATAGACATATTGATAGGAAAATAGATAAAAAGATTGATAGACTAATAGATAGATAGACTTATAGATAGAAAAATAGACAGAATATAGATAGATAGTTAGTTAGATAGACAGATAGATAGAGAGATACATAGTCAGGTTTATAGAGAAATGATAGGCAGACAGATAGATAGATAGATAGGCACATATTGATATATAGTTAGTTAGGCACAAAGAAAGACATATAGATAAACAAATAGATAGAAATATAAATAGACAAATATAAAGACAGATAGATGTATAGATAGATAGACAAATAATTAGACAAATAGATAGTGTGATAGGCCAATAGGTAGATAGATATATAGATAGATGGATAAATAGAATGATATACATATATAGTATAACATATAAATAGATATATAGATAGATAGAAAGGTAAACAAATAGATATACAAATAGATAGAATGTAAGATAGATAGATAAATAGAAAAATAAATAAACATATACATAGACAGATAGATAAACAAATAGATAGACAAATAGATAGATAGATAGATTGATATACTTTTATAGATATATAGATAGATAGATAGACAGATAGACAAATAGATACATAGATAGGTAGATAGACTGATAGATTGACTGAAAAATATTTAGATATATAGATATATAAATAGATAGATAAATAGATAGAAAGAAAGACATATAAATAGTAAAAGAGATAGATAGATACAAAGATAGATAGTTAAATAGCTAGATAGTTAGATAGGAAAATAGATTGATAAATAGATATATAGACAAATAGACACACATATATACAACCAGATAGTTAGTATGTCGGTCATTCAGAAAGATAGTTAATCATGAAGTCAAATAGTTATACAAATAGATATACATATAGATAAACAAATAGATTGACAGATAGATCGAAAGAAAGAAAGATAGATAGATAGACAAATTGGAAGACAAAAATATAGATATATAGATAAATGGATATCTAGATCGATTAATAGATAGATACTAAGATGGACAAAATGATAGATATATATTTAGATAGATAGATAGGCATAGAGAGAGATAGATATTTAGACAGACAGACAAATAGATAAATAGATATAGATATAAAGAGATATAGATATAACATAGATAGATTGATAGTTAGATATACAAATAAGTAGATATAAAGATAGATAGACAAATAGATATATATATATATATATATATATATATATATATATATATATATATATATATAAACAAATATATAGATAAATAGATAAATAGAAGACTAATAGAGAGAGAGAGATACAGATAGATAGGTAGATAGATAGATAGATAGATAGATGATTGAAAATAGATAGATGGATATATAGACATAGATAGATGGATAGATGGACAGATAGATAGACAGAAAGCTATGAAAATATATATTGACACATTAATAGATAGGTATATAGACAAATATATAGATAGACATATTGATATATATATATATATATATATAGACAGAAAAATATATTTATATATATATAAACATATAGGAAGACAAAATAAATAGATTGAAAGATAGAGATATAGATAGATAGATCGAAAGATAGATAGATAGACAGATTATTAAATTGAAGCATAGATAGATAAATAGATAGATAGATAAATCAATAGACTGATAGATAGATAGATAGATAGACATATAGGTAGATAGAAAGAAAGAGAGAGATATATATATAGACAGATATACATACAAATTGATAGATAGATATATAGATAGATAAAAAGTTAGTTAGAATGATAGTTAGAAGGATAAATAGATTGAATGATAGATAGACAGATAGATTAATTGATAGATAGATATATAGATAGGCAGATAGATAGATAGATAAACAAATCGATAGACAAACACATAGAAAGGAAGATAGTCAGATATTTAAATAAATTGAAAGACAAATAGATTAACACATAGATAGAATGATACATAGATAGACAAATATATATATAGATAGATAGATATATAGATAGACGGACTATTAAATTGATGTATAAATTGATATATATAAGACAATTAGATAAACATATAGAAAGATAGATTGATAGATAGATATAAATGATAGAAAGGTATATATATAGATAGATAGATATAAAAATAGATATACGGATACATAGATATACACATTAATAGATAGAAAAATAGTTAGTTAAATAGACGGATATATAGATATGTATATTGATAGACAGATAGATTCATATTAGAAGTATAGAAAGATAGATAGAAAAATAGATAAACAAAAAAGATCGACAAATATATACAAAAATAGATATAAAAATAGATAGTCAAATAGAAAGATAAACATATAAAGAGATAGATAGAATCTATATAGGCAAATTGATAGATAAATAAATAGCCTGATACATAAATAGATATATAGATAGAAAAATAGTTAGACAAAAAGAAGACATATAGATAAAAAATAGATAGATAGAAAGATATAATAAATAAATAGATAAATAAAGAGATAAATAGAAAAAGTGATACACAGATATATATACAAATAGATATATAGATAAATAGATATATAGAGAGATAGATAGTCAAAGAGATAGACAAATAGATTGACAGATAGATTGACATATATATTTATATATACAAAGAGAAATATATAAACAAATAGATAAATAGATATATAGACTGACAGATAGATAGATGGATAGATATATAGATAAATAGATAGAAAAATAGATAGATGGATATATAGACATATAGTTATATAGACAGATAGATAGAAAGATAGATAAATTAATCTACAAATATATAAATAAATTGATAGATAGATATATTGACAGATAGATAGATAAACAAATCGATAGATAGATAGATAGATATATATATATATATATATATATATATATAGACAGACAGATAGATATATACAAAGATAGATAGATTGACATAAAGATAAACAAATAGATAGACAAATTATTAGGTAGACATATAGATAGATGAATATAAAGATAGATAAATAGATTAATAGATAGATAGATACATAGACAAATAGATAGATAGATATATAGAAAGATATATGAATATATAAATAGATAGACATATATATAGATAGATAGATAGTTAATTAGATATATAGATTGATAGATAGATAGAAAGATAGATAAATTGATAAATAGATAGATAAATAGATAGGAAAATAGACACATATATAGGCAAATAGATAGACAGACATATAGAAAGACAGATAGTTAGATATATAAATAAATTGAAAGACATGTAGAATGACAAATATATTAACATAAAGATAGACACACATATAGATAGACAAATATACAGACAAATATATAGATAGATAGACAGAATGATTGATTGTTATATACATAGTTAGATAGATAAATAAATAAACATATAGATAGACAGATAGATAGATAGAAATGATAATAAATAGAGAAATAGATAGACAGAAAGAAACACAATTATATCGACATATAAATATCTAGACACATAGATAGATACATAAATAGATAGATAGATAGACAGACATATAGATAGATTGGTATATTGATAGACATACAGATAGATATATATATAGAATTATAAATAGGTTGATAGATAAATAGATGGAAAAATAGATAGATAGATTGATAGACTAATAGATAGATAAATAGATAGATAAATAGATATAAAAATAGATAGTCAAATAGAAAGAAAGACATATAGAGAGATAGATAGAAAGATATATACACAAATTGTTAGAGAAATAAATAAACAGAAAGATAAATTGATAGATTGATAGGCAAATATTTAGATAGAAAGATAGGCATCTAGATAGACAAATATTTAGATAGAAAGATAGGCATCTAGATAGACAAATAGATAGATAGAGATATATACAAATAGAATAATAGATAGATAGAGATATATACAAATAGAATAATAGATAGATAAATACATATATAAATAGATAAATAGATAGATATATTTATATACAGATAGATACATTTAAAGATAGACATATAGATAGATAGACTGAGAGATAGATAGATAGTCAAAGTGATAGACAAATAGATTGATTGATTGGTAGAAATATTTTCAGATTCATAGAAAATTGATAGGCATATATATAGACATATAGATGGACATAAAAATAAATTGATTATGAGAAGATAGATCGATAGATATACAAATAGATAGATTGATTGATTGACAGATAGATATTGAGATAAATAGACTGATAGAACGATAGATAGATAACTATATAGATAAATAGATAGATAGTTAGATAGATAGATAGATATACAAATAAATAGATAGATGGATAAAAAATAGATAAATAGATAGATATATAGAAAGAAAGATAGATAGATAAATAGATATACAAATAGGAAGATAGATAGAGAAATAGATAGACATATATATAGATAGCTAGATATATAGACAAATATATAGATATATAGATCAATAGATAAATTGATAGTTAGATAGATAGAAAGATAGATATATAGAAAGATAGATAGATAAATACATAGATAATAAGAGATATAGATAGATAGATAGACATATAGATAGAAAGATATATAGACAGACAGATAGATTATTAGATAGATGATAAATAAATTGCTAGACAGATAGATAGGTAGATAAATAGATACATAGATAAACATATAGAGAGACAAATAGATAGAAAGATTGATATACATATAAATAAATAGACTAACAAATATATATATATATATAGTAAGATAGAAAAATAAATAGATAGATAGATAGATAAAAGGATAGATAGATAGATAGACACATAGAAAAACATTTAGATAGACATAATGATAGATAGAGAGTTAGATAGATAGATATATAGATAGATAGAAAAATAGATAGATTGATAGATAGACAAATAGATATACTTTTAGATCGAAAGATAAATATAATAATAGATAGACAAATAGTTAGATAGACAGAGAAAAATAAATAGATATATATATATATATATATATATATATATATATATATATATATATATTGATT
>JAREIK010002604.1:145828-148328 GCA_029783825.1 Sapria himalayana | reverse complement strand
ATAGATAGATATATATATATATATATATATATTTAGACAGATAGATAGACAAAAGATAGATAAATATTTAGACAGATAGATAGACAAAATGGTAGATAGATATTTAGACAGATAGATACACTAAAAGATAGATAAATATTTAAATAGAATGATAATTAGATAGATTGATAGATATAAATATAAATATAAATATAAATATAAATATAAATATAAATAAATAAATAAATAAATAAATATATATATATATATATATATATATATATATATATACAGATAGATAGACAGTTAGATAAAAATATAGTATAATAAGTAATTATATAGATAGATAGATAGAAATATAGACAAATAGTACACAAATAGATTGATAGACAAATAAACAGATATATAGATAAATAGATTAATAAAAAGATAGACCGATAGATAGAAAGAAAGATTGATAGATAGACAGATTCTAAACAAGTATACCGACAACAATACAGACATATAGACTTACTGATAGATAGACAGACAGACAGATAGACAGATAGATATATAGAAGGACTGATACATAGTTATATAGACAAACATATAGAGAGACAAATAGATAGACATATTGATAGATAAAAAGAAAGATAGAAAGAAAAATAAATAAATATATAGGCAGATAGAAAGATAGACATGCAAATATATTTACACAAAAATAAACAAATACATAGACAAATATATAGATAGATAGAAAGATAGAGAGATAAATAAATAGATAGATATATAAAAAGATAATATATAAAAAGATTTATAGATAGATAGATAAATAGACAGACAATTAGATATAAAGATAGATATATAGACAGATATTTAGACAGATAGATAGACATAAATATAGAAAGATTGATAGATAGAAGATTAGAGATATTGAAAGATAGATTGATAGAAAATTGATATATAAATTGATAGAATGATTAAAAGATAGATAGATAGATAAATAGAAAAAATATATAGAAAGATAGATAAAGATATAAAAAGATAGATAAACATATAGATATATAGATAGATAGATAAATAATAGACTTATAGATAGATAGGCAGATTGATAGACAGATTCATTTACAGAAAGATAAATAAATAGATAGACAGTTAGAGAGATAGATAGAAAAATAAATAGACTAAAGATAGCATGATGGATAGATATTTATAAAGATTGATAAATATATAGATAAATTGATAGATAAAAAAATAGATAGATAAATAGATAGATAGATAGATATATAGATAGACAAATAGATAGATAGATAGATATATAGATAGACAAATAGATATACATATACATAAACACATAGATAAACAGATAGATACAGAAATAGATATAACTATAGATAGACAAATAGAAAGAAAGAAAGAAAGACATATAGATAGACAGATAGATAGACAAATAGATAGACTAATAGATAGACTAATAGATAAAAAAATAAATTGACAAATAAAAAGACAGAAATATAGATAGATTGATAGATAGAAAGATTGACAAATAGATAAATATACTATAGATTGACAAAAAGATAGATAGAGATTAACATCGATAGACAGATACATAGATAGATAGATATATTGATTGATAAATAGAAGATTAATAGATAGATAGACAAATAGATTACAAAAAGATAGACAAATAACTAGATTGATAGATATAAAGATAGATAGATAGATAAATAAATAAATAGATAGATAGAGATATAGATAGATAGACATATAGATAGAAATACATATAGCTAGATAGATAAATATATAAATATATAGATACACAAATGATAGATAGAGAGATAGAAAGACAAACAAATAAATAGATTGATATATAGATAGATAGACAAACATATTGATCAACATATTGAGAGATAGATATACATACAAATAGATAGAGAGAATAGAAATATATTAGTATACAGATAGACAGATACGTACATACATAGATAGATAGACATATAGACATATAATTAGATTGAAATAGAGATAGATAGAAAAATAGAAAGATAGACAAATAAATAGATATATATATATATATATATGTATAGACAGATAGATATATAGACATACAAATAGACATACAAATATCAAATAGATAGAAAGATAATTAGATAGATAGATAGATAGACAAACATATAGACAGATAAATTGACTGACATATAGATAGACATATAAATAGATATATAAATAGACAAATAGATAGACATATAGACAATAGATACATAAATAGATTGACAAACATATATACATACAAAATATAGATAGATAGACAAATAGATAGAAAGGTAGATAGATAGATAAATAGATTGGTAGATTGAAAGAAAGAAAGATAGATATATAAACAATAGATAGATAGATAGATTAGATAGATAGCTAAAATAAGAAATAAGAAAATATAAATAGATTGATAGACATATATGTAGATAGATTGATATATAGATTGATAGAGAGGATGAAAGATAGATTGATAAATAGATAGATAGATGTTTGATAAACATTTTGA
>JAREIK010002604.1:0-142828 GCA_029783825.1 Sapria himalayana | reverse complement strand
GATAAAAGGATAGATAGATAGATAGACACATAGAAAAAAACATTTAGATAGAATAATGATAGATAGAGAGTTAGATAGATAGATATATAGATAGATAGAAAAATAGATAGATTGATAGATAGACAAATAGATATACTTTTAGATCGAAAGATAAATATAATAATAGATAGACAAATAGTTAGATAGACAGAGAAAAATAAATAGATATATAATATATATATATATATATATATATATAGTATATATATATTGATTGATAGTTAGATTGACATATAGATAGATTAAATGATATATAGATAGACAAATATATAGATAGATATAAATATAGATTTAAATGATAATTGATCGATTGATTTATAGAGATGGAAAGATAGACAAATGATAGATAGATCGATAGAAAGAAAGAAAGATAGATTGACAAATATATATACATATCATTTAGATAGATAGATATATTGATAAAAAATAGATATACACATACATAAATTGAATATAAAAATAGATAGATAAACATGCTTATAGATATATAGATATATAGAGATATAGATAGACAAATTATAGTAACTTTATACCAAGTTCTCATAGATAGATAGATTGAAAGATATATAAACAGATAGATTGATGATAGATTGATTGATATGTAGATTGAAAAATAGATAAAATGATAGACAGACAGACATACATATATATATATATATATATGCATAAATAGATAAAATAAGATGAATAAATAGAATAAATATAGATAGTCAAATAGATAGATATATAGATATACATAGATATATAGAGAGAGAGAGAGAGAGATATATATATAATATATATATGTATGTATATGTATATATATATATATATTATATATATGAAAATTGATATACATATAGATAGAGAAATAGATTGACAGAAAAAGAAAGAAAAATATAGATAGATAAATAGACAAATTGATAGAAAATTAGTTAGATAAACAGACAAATAGATAGATAGACACCAACATAAAGAAATCAACACTAAGTCAATAAGTTATGTAGGCAATAAGTATCTGTAGGAAATATATAGATAAATCTCTATACTATACATAAACAAATATATTCTTATATATTGAAAGATAGATAGACAAAATAAATAGACTGTTAGATAGACAGACAATAAATAAATAAATAATATAATATATATATATATATACACACACACACACACACACACACACACCACAAAAGAGGATATATATTTAGACAGATAAATCGACCAAAATGGTAGATTGATATTTAGACAAATAGATACACAAAAAGATAGATAAAATTTAAATAGAATGATAGTTAGATAGATTGATAGATATAAATAAATAAAATAATATATGTAATATATATATATATAAAGATAGACAGTTAGATAAAGAGTTAGAGAGATAATATAGTAAAAAAAATAATTATATAGATATATATGCAAATAGATAGAATGATAGATAAAAAGATAGATAGATAGTAGACAAATAAATCGACAGACAAATAGACAGTTAGATGATAGATAGATTAATTTAAAAGAGACAGACATATAGAAAGAAAAGATAGATAGATAGACAGATTCTAAACAAGTATACTAACAACTAGATAGACATTTAGATATACATACAGATAGATAGATAGATAGATAGACAGATTGACAGTTCGATAGATAGATAGATAGACAAACAGATAGACATACAGATAGATAGACAGAAAGACTGATAGATAGATGGATAGACAAATTCACACATAGATAGATTAATAGATAGATAGAAAAATAGATATACTTTTAGATAGAAAGATAGATATACTAATAGATAGACAAATAGATATATATATATATATATATATATATATATATAGACATAAAGATATATAGATAGACAAAAATAAATAGATAGATAGATATATATATATATATAGATAGATAAATAGATAGATATATAGATAGACAACTAGATATATAGATAAATAGATTTAAATATTGATTTAAAGATAGATTGAAAGATTGATTTATAGAGAGACAAATACATTGATAGATAGATAGATAAATAGAAAACCAAATCGATAGAAAAATTGGTATACATATCATTTAGAATGATAGATATATAGATAGACAAATAGATATACACATACATAGACACATAAAAATAGATAAATAAATAGGCAGATAGATATATAGATAAACAAATTTATAGATAGATTTATAACAAAATTCATAGATAGATAGATTTAAAGATATATAGACAGATTGATATATAGATAGATAGATAGATAGATTGACAAATAGATAAACTGATAGATAGACAGACAGACACACACACACACACACACACATATATAGATAGATAGATTGATGATTGATAGATATATAGATAGATTATAAATAGATAATTAGTAGACAGTTAAATAGATAGCTAGAAAGATAGATAAATAGATCGATAGATAGATATAAATATAGATAGTGAAATACACACACACACACACACACACACAGATAGATATGAAAATTGATATTCATATAGATAGACAAATAGATAGACAGATATAAAGAGAGAAAAAAAGATATATAGACAAATAGATAGACACACACATATATAAAGATATAAACACTAAGTCAATTAGTTATGTATGCAAAAGTCCAGTAGGCAATGTATTTAGATATATCGATATACATATACATAGACAAATAGATAATCTTATATATTGAAATATAGAAAAATAAATAGACTGATAAATAGACAGAAAAATAATAGATAGATATATATATATATATATATATATATTTAGACAGATAGATAGACAAAAAGATAGATAAATATTTAGACAGATAGATAGACAAAATGGTAGATAGATATTTAGACAGATAGATACACTAAAAGATAGATAAATATTTAAATAGAATGATAATTAGATAGATTGATAGATATAAATATAAATATAAATATAAATATAAATATAAATATAAATAAATAAATAATATATAAATATATATATATATATATATATATATATATATATATACAGATAGATAGACAGTTAGATAAAAATATAGTATAATAAGTAATTATATAGATAGATAGATAGAAATATAGACAAATAGTACACAAATAGATTGATAGACAAATAAACAGATATATAGATAAATAGATTAATAAAAGATAGGACCGATAGATAGAAAGAAAGATTGATAGATAGACAGATTCTAAACAAGTATACCGACAACAATACAGACATATAGACTTACTGATAGATAGACAGACAGACAGATAGACAGATAGATATATAGAAGGACTGATACATAGTTATATAGACAAACATATAGAGAGACAAATAGATAGACATATTGATAGATAAAAAGAAAGATAGAAAGAAAAATAAATAAATATATAGGCAGATAGAAAGATAGACATGCAAATATATTTACACAAAATAAACAAATACATAGACAAATATATAGATAGATAGAAAGATAGAGAGATAAATAAATAGATAGATATATAAAAAGATAATATATAAAAAGATTTATAGATAGATAGATAAATAGACAGACAATTAGATATAAAGATAGATATATAGACAGATATTTAGACAGATAGATAGACATAAATATAGAAAGATTGATAGATAGAAGATTAGAGATATTGAAAGATAGATTGATAGAAAATTGATATATAAATTGATAGAATGATTAAAAGATAGATAGATAGATAAATAGAAAAAATATATAGAAAGATAGATAAAGATATAAAAAGATAGATAAACATATAGATATATAGATAGATAGATAAATAAATAGACTTATAGATAGATAGGCAGATTGATAGACAGATTCATTTACAGAAAGATAAATAAATAGATAGACAGTTAGAGAGATAGATAGAAAAATAAATAGACTAAAAGATAGCATGATGGATAGATATTTATAAAGATTGATAAATATATAGATAAATTGATAGATAAAAAAAATAGATAGATAAATAGATAGATAGATAGATATATAGATAGACAAATAGATAGATAGATAGATATATAGATAGACAAATAGATATACATATACATAAACACATAGATAAACAGATAGATACAGAAATAGATATAACTATAGATAGACAAATAGAAAGAAAGAAAGAAAGACATATAGATAGACAGATAGATAGACAAATAGATAGACTAATAGATAGACTAATAGATAAAAAAAATAAATTGACAAATAAAAAGACAGAAATATAGATAGATTGATAGATAGAAAGATTGACAAATAGATAAATATACATATAGATTGACAAAAAGATAGATAGAGATTAACATCGATAGACAGATACATAGATAGATAGATATATTGATTGATAAATAGAAAGATTAATAGATAGATAGACAAATAGATTTACAAAAAGATAGACAAATAAATAGATTGATAGATATAAAGATAGATAGATAGATAAATAAATAAATAGATAGATAGAGATATAGATAGATAGACATATAGATAGAAATACATATAGCTAGATAGATAAATATATAAATATATAGATAAACAAATAGATAGATAGAGAGATAGAAAGACAAACAAATAAATAGATTGATATATAGATAGATAGACAAACATATTGATCAACATATTGAGAGATAGATATACATACAAATAGATAGAGAGATAGAAATATATATAGTATACAGATAGACAGATACGTACATACATAGATAGATAGACATATAGACATATAATTAGATTGAAATAGAGATAGATAGAAAAATAGAAAGATAGACAAATAAATAGATATATATATATATATATATGTATAGACAGATAGATATATAGACATACAAATAGACATACAAATATTCAAATAGATAGAAAGATAATTAGATAGATAGATAGATAGACAAACATATAGACAGATAAATTGACTGACATATAGATAGACATATAAATAGATATATAAATAGACAAATAGATAGACATATAGACAAATAGATACATAAATAGATTGACAAACATATATACATACAAATATATAGATAGATAGACAAATAGATAGAAAGGTAGATAGATAGATAAATAGATTGGTAGATTGAAAGAAAGAAAGATAGATATATAAACAAATAGATAGATAGATAGATTAGATAGATAGCTAAAATAAGAAAGACAAATATATAAATAGATTGATAGACATATATGTAGATAGATTGATATATAGATTGATAGAGAGGATGAAAGATAGATTGATAAATAGATAGATAGATTGTTTGATAAACATTTTGAAATACAAATTGATAGAAAGATAGATAGATAGATTGATTGATTGATAGAAAGATAGATAAATAGAGTATTAGACAAATAGGTAGATAGATCAACAAATTGATAGATAGATATAATAGACAGATACATAAAATGTAAGATGGATAATATTGATAAATAGATACATAGATAGATTTATTGATAAAAAGGCTGGTAGATAGACATATAGATTGATAGATAGATAGATAGAGATAAATATATAGATAGATAGATAGACAGATAGATATATACATATATAGACAGCTAGATAGATAGATATATAGATAGATAGATATATAGATAGATAGATATATAGGCAATTACAAAGACATACAGATTGATACATAGAATTATAGAGAAATATATTGACAAATTGAAAGGCAAATAGATAAATAGATACATAAATATATACATAAATAGATAGATAGATAGATAGACAGACAGATAGATAGACAAAATGATAGATAGAAATTTCGATAGATAGATATATAGAGAGTTAGATAGACATATCGATATAAATACAGATAGATAAATAGATAGATAGTCAAATAATAAACAAAAAGAATGAAAAATATATAGAAAGAAAGAAAGAAAGTTGATGGAATGTTATGATAAATAAATTACAGATATATAATAGCCAGATTATTAGACAAATATATAGATAGATATATTGAGAAATAAATAAATAGATAAATTGTTAGATAAATATATAGATTTATAGATAGATAGATAGATAGATATAATGATAGATAGATAGACATATAGATTGAAAAATAGATAGATTGACATATTAATAGATAAATAGATATATAAATAGATAGATAAATAGATAGATTGACATATTAATAGATAAATAGATAGATAAATAGATAAATAGATAGATAGACATATAGATAAATAAAAAGATAGATAGATAGAGAGGCACACAAATAGATAGATAGAGAGTTAAATATAGATAGTGAGATAGATAGACAAAAAGATAGACAAATAGATAAATAGATAGATAGACAAATAGATAAATAGATAGATAGACAAATAGATAAATAAATAGATAGACATATAGATATATAGATATATATATAGAGATATATAGTCAGATAGATAGATAGCTAGATAGATATATAAATAAATATACATATAGATAGAAATAAAAATACACCAATAGATAGAAAGATAGATAGATAGGCAAATAGATAGATAGAAAGATTAATCAACATACAAACAAATAGATAAATAAATAGATAAAACGATAGAAAGAAAGATAAATAGATAGACAAAAAATAGACATATTGATAGATATATAGAAATATTGTTTGATAGATATATAGACAGATAGTTGGATGGATTGAAAGAAATATTGATAGACACATTGATAGAGATATTGATAGACAGATTGATAAATAGATTGATAGACAGATTGATGGAAATATAGATAAACATATCTATAGAAAATATTGATAGATATATTAATAGACATACAAATAGATAGATAGATATAAAGATATATAGATAGAGAGAGATATATATATATATATATATATATAGATACAAAGATCGACAGATTATTAGATAGTTAGATAGATGAATAAATAGATAGATACATATACACATTGATAGATAAATAGATAGATAGATAAATAGATATACAAATAGAAGAAATTTTAAAAAGACACATTGATAGATAGATAGCCAAATAGATAGATATTTAGATTGATAGAAATATAGATAGATAGATAAAAAATATATATTGATAATAGATATATAGATAGCTAGCCAAATAGATATATTAATTGATAGATAGATAGATAGACAAATAGATATATTTATAGATAAATAGATAAGCATATAGATAAGTAAATAGATAAATAGATAACAATAAAGATAGATAGATAGATGGATAGACAGACAGACAGACAGATAGATAGATAGACAGATAGATTCATAAATAGATAGAAATGTAAAACAATAGATACATGGATAGATAGATAGACAAAATGATAAACAGATAGATAGACATAAAGACTGATAGATAGATAGATAGATATGCACATTAATATATAGAAAGAGAGATAGATTGATAGAAAAATAGAGAGAAAGAAAGATAGATAGACATATTGATAAAATGATTGATAGACAAATAAATAGTCATATAGATGGATGGATGGATGGATTGATTATTTTATAGACAAATTGATATTTAGATTGATAGATAGAGTGAGAGTCAGATTTATAGATAGATAGATAGATAGATAGACAGATTGATATAAATATAGATAGATAGATAGATATACAAGTAGATACACAAATAGATAGATAGATATATGGATAGATAGATAGATATATATATATATATATTTATAGATAGAAAGACAAACATATATATATATATAGATAAAAAGATAGATAGACAAATAGAATGATAAATAGAAATGATCAATCCATATATATATATATATATATATAGTTAGATATATATATATATAGTTAGATAGATCGATAGATAAACAGATTGATAAATAGATAGATAGACAGATAGATAGATAGATATATATATATATAGTACGATAGATCGACAAATAAGTATAAAGATAATGGAAATATATATAGATAGATTTATAGAAATATAGATAGATAGATAGATAGACAATAGATTGAAATATGTTAGATTGATATATATATATAGATAGTCAGCTATACAGTATGATAGATAGAAAGATAGAGAGATAGATAAATAGATAGATAGATAGATATACAAATTGATAGATAGATTGATAAATATATTTATAGATAGAAAGATAGACATATTGATATAAATATAGATATATAGATATATACAAAGACAAATAAATAGACATACAGATAGATAGATAGATAGACACATAGATACATAGATAGAAGATGATAGACAAATAGAAAGAAAGAAAGATAGATATATAAATAGATAGATAGATAGAAACAAAGATTGATATAGAGATAAATAGTTAGATTAGTAGATAGATAGATAGATAGATTGGTATATCCATAGATAGAGAGATAGATAGAAAGATAGATAAGCATATAGATAGACAAATAGATAGAAAAATAAAAAGATAGATACATAGAGAGCTAATTAGATATACAGATATATAGATTAATATATAGATAGATAGATATATAGATATATAGAAAAAGTGATAGATTGAATGATAAATAGATAGATAGATATATAGATAGATAGACAGATAGATATATATATATATACATAGATAGATTGATACATAGATATATAAATAGATAGATAGATAGATATACATATAGACATATAGATAGATAGTTATTTAAATATATAGATAGATAAATATATTGATAGATCAATAAATAGAGAGATAGACAAAAAAATAGATAGACAGATAAATAAATAGATAGATAGAAAGATAAATAGACAGACAAATAAATAGATAGATAGATAGACAAATAGACAGATAGATAGACAAGTATATAGATAAATAATAGACAGATAGATAGAGTGATAGATAGAATGATAAATAGACATATTAATAGATAGATATATATACATAGAGATAGACATATATTAGACAGATAAATAGACAAATATATAGACAAATAGATAGATAGATTGATTGGAAGATAGTTAGATAGACAGACATACAGATAGTTAGAAAGATAGACAAATAGGTATAAATATTGATAGATAGATTGGTAGATAAAAAAATAGATAGACAAAAAGATAGCTCAAAATTTTGACAGGTAGATAGACAAAAAGATAGACACACAGATAGAAAAATAGAAAGATTGATAAATAAATAAATGGATAGATAGATACATAAATAGACAAATAGAAAGAAAGATGGATAGACAAATAGTTATATAGATAGATAAATACATAGATAGAAAGATTGATCGATAGATATTAAAATCAATAGATAAATATTTAAATAGGTTGATAGATAAATAAATAGAAAGACTGAAGATAGATAGATAGATAGACATATAGATAGACAAATAAATTTATAGATATATATACAGATAGATAAATAGATAGATATATAGATAAATAGTTAGACACAGAGATAGATAAATAGATATATATATATATATATATATATATGTTGATAGATTGATAAATAGATAGATAAACAGATAGATAGATAGATAGATAGATATATAGACATATAGATATTTAAATTGATAGATAGATAGATTTACAGATAGATACATAGATACATGGATAAATAAAAAAATAATTAAAAAGATAGATAGATAGATAGTTAAAATGCTTAATAGACACATAGCTAGATAGATATATAGTTAAATAGATTATTAGACAAATACATAGATAGATCAATAGACAAATAAATAAACATATAAATTGAGAGATAAATATATAGATTGACAAATTGACACACAGATTGATAGATAGATAAATTGATATATAGATTGACAGATAGATATAAATATAGATAGATAGATAGACATTTTGATAGATAAATAGATTGATTAATTGATTGACACGATGACAAATAGATAGATAAATAGATAAATATTGATAGACGGATAAATAATCAGAAAGATAGATAAATATATAGATATAGAGATAGACAGATAGATATGAATATAGATAGATAGATAGACATTTTGATAGATAAATAGATTGATTAATTGATTGACATGATGACAAATAGATAGATAAATAGATAAATATTGATAGACAGATAAATAATCAGAAAGATAGATAAATATATAGATATAGAGATAGACAGATAGATTAACAAATGGAGAGAGAGATAGATATACACTTATATATTGTTATAGATTGATAGATTGATAGACATATAGATATATATATATATAGTCAAAAAGATTGACTGATAGATAGAAAGATATATAAACAGATAGAAAGATAGACAGACAAATAGATAGAAAGAAAGTTAGATATAAAGATTGATAGGAAGACTAACAAATAGATAGAAAATAGATAAAAAGATAGAAATGATAATAAATTGTTAGAAAAAAAAGACAGATAGATAGATAGACACAAGATAGATAGATAAACATAAAGATAGACAAATAAATAGATAGACACATAGACAGACAGACAGACAAACAGATAGATAGATAAACATATATCTAGATAAATAGATAGATAGGTAAAAATATAGATAGATAGAAATAAAGATAGATATAAAAAAATAAGACCAATAGATAAACAAATAGATAAAAAATAGATAAAAAAATAGATAGATATATATATATATATATATATATTTATAGTTAGATAGATTGTTAAAAAGATAGATAGATAGATAGACAGACATATAGTGAGATAGATAAATAGATAGATAATTCAATTGTTAGATAGTTAAGCAAATTGATGGATAGATAGATAGATATATAAACAAATAGATAAATAGATAGATAGATATATAAATAGATATACAGAAAGATAGATAGATTGACTAAAAAATAGACAGATAGATATAGATATATAGAGTGATAGACCTACAGATAATATACACATAGATATAATGATAGATAGATTGAGATATAAATAGATATATAGATAGATAGACATATAGATATACATAAATATAGATAGATAGATAGAAAAATAGATAGACAGATAATTGATAGATAAATAGAGTGATAGATAGATAGATAATATACACAAAGTTAGAGTGATATATCTATAGTTAGAGAGATAGATAGATAGATAGATAAATAGACAAATAGCTAGATAGATAGAAAGACTAAGATAGACAGACAGATAAATTGATTGAAAAAAAGAAAAATTGAAAAAAAGAAAGATAGATAGATAAATAGAGTGATAGAAAGATTGATTGATAGATAGTTAGATATATAGATAGATAAATAAATAAATAGATAGATAGATAGAAAAATAATTAGATAGATAGAAATAAAAGATAGATAGACAGATAAATAGAGATATAGATAGAAAGATAGATAGTCAAATATATAGATTGATATATAGATAAATACAAAGACTGATAGATATACATATAGGTAGACATGTGGAGTAATTGACTTATAGTTAGATAGATAAGTAGACAAATGGATAGATAGAAAGATAGATTGATAGATAGACAAAAGATAGACATATTAATAGATTTCTTTATAGATAGATAAATAGACAAATACATAGATAGATAGATGAATAGATTTATTAATATATAGATTGATAGACAAATTGATAGACATATTGGTAGATAGATAAATTGACAGAGTGATCTATACATAGATAGATAGATAGATAAAGAGATAGATAGATAAATAGATAGATAGATAGTAAGATAGATAGATAGATAGAAAATTAGATATATAGAAAGATAGTTAGGAATATAGATATTTTGATAGACAGAAAGATAGCCAGAAAAATAGAAAGTGAGATAGACAAATATATAGATAGATAGATAAATAAATAGATATATAATTGAATAGAATAAAATAGAAAGAAAGATATATAGACAAATAGAATGATAGATAAAAAGATAGATAAACCCGTAGATAGAAAGATTGATAGATAGATAGATAGATAGTTATTTAGATAGATAGATTATAGATAGATAAATAGATACATAGATAAAAAGATAGAAGATAGATAGATAAGTATTCATATATATAGATATATAATTAGATAGATACACTAATAGATAGATAGATACACTGATAGATAGATAGATAGATATATAGATGGATAGATAGATAGATAAATAGATAGATAGACAAATAGATAAATATATATATATATATATATATATATAGATTGATAGATAAATAGATAAATAGATAGATAGACAGACAAATAAATAGATATATAAATATATAGATAAATATATAGATAGATAAATAGATATATATATATATAGATAGATAAATATATATATATAGTCATATTGATATATAGATATATAGATAGATAGACATATAATTATATAGAAAGATAGATTGATACATAGACAGATAGATTTAATCATAGATTGATTGTTAGATAGTAATATAGATAGATTATTAGACAAATACATTGATAGATAGATAGACAAATAACTAAATAGTTAAATTGATAGATAAATATATAGATTAATAGATAGATTGATTGAGAGATTTATATATTGATAGAGAGATAGATATCATTGACAAATAGATAGATAGATAGATAAATAGATAGATTTTCAAATTCATAACTAAATATAAAGATAGATAGATAGATAAATAGATAGATAAATAGATAGATAGACATAAAGATAACTAAATATACAGATAGATAGATAGAAATGCAAATAGAAAGATAGATAAATAAATACAGATAGTGATATAGATATATAATAGATAGAAAAATAGATAGATAGATAGTTACTTATATAAACAAAATTATAGATATATGTTATACATATATATATATATATATATATATAGACAGAAAGATAGACCAATAGATAGAAAGATAGATAAATAGATTGATAGATAGACAGATAGACAAATAGATAGATTGAAAGATAGATAGAAAGATTGATAGATAGTAAGACAAATAGATAGATAAAAAAGATATAAAGAATGAAAGATATTCAAAAAAATAGACATATTGATAGATAGATAGAAATATTGATAAACTTATAAATAGACAGATAGATAGATGAATTGATAGAAAGATCGATAGACAAATTGATAGATATATTGATAGACATATTGATAGATAGATTTTTAGACAGATAGATATATAGATATATAGATAGATAGACAAAAATATACATCGATAGATAGATAGATATATAACTAGCCAGATAGATATATTGATTGATAGACATATATATAGATAGATAAATAGATAGATTGATAGATAAATAGATAGACATATAGATAAATAGATTGATAGACATAATGATATATTGATAGATTGATAGATACATAGATAGATAGATCAATAGATAGATATATTCATAGATAGATAGATTTATAAACCAATAGATAGATATATAGATATAGATAGATAGATAGACAGACAGATAAATAGACATAAAGATTGATAGATTGACAGATAGATATGTACATTAATAAATATAAAGAGATATAGATTGACCGAAAAATAGAGATAAAGAAAGAAAGATAGATAGATATATAGATATACAAATAGATAGATATATTGATGGATTAATTGATAGACAAATAGGTAGTTAAATATATAAATAGATAGACATATGAATAGATTGTGTTATAGACAAATTGATATAAATATAGATAGATAGATAAATACATAGATAAATAGATAGATTGACAAATAGATACACAAATAGATCGATAGATAGATGGATATATAGATAGTTAAATATATAGATAGTAAAACAAACAGATAGATAGATAGAAATATAGACAAAAATATTCATAGATAGAAATATAGATAGATAGAAAGATAAAAATATAGACAAATAAATATAAATATATAAATATTGTTAGATAGATAAATAGATAGATTGACAAATAGTTAGATAAGTGGATAGATAGATAGTTAGCTATATAGAAAGGTAGATAGATAGAAAGATAGATAGATAAATTGATAGATAGATAGATATATTAATAGATTGATATACACATGGATAGATAGATTTATAGATAGATTGATAGACATATTGATAGATAGATAGATATATTGATTGATTGATATAATGAAAGATAAATAAATAGATAGATACAAAGACAAATAGAAAGACATATAGATAGATAGATAGATAAAGAGAAAGACAAATAGATAGTTAGGCAGATATATAGATAGATAGATATATAAATAAATAGAAAGATACATATAATATAAATAGATAGAAAGATAGAAAGAAAGAAAGATAGATATATAGATAAACATATAGAAAGAAAGATAGATAGACAAATAGATCAATAGATAGATAGAAAAAAAGATAGATATATAGATAGATTGATTGGTAAATATATAGATAGATAGAACGATCGATAGATAGATAGATAGACTACTAAAATTCACCGAATTACCAACTAATTATTTGGTCCATAATTAGATGTTTTTTGGTAGATAAACATATTACTGATCTTTTACGAACCAAATTATTTAGTCACAATTTTTCTCGTGGGTAATTTTTTTCCCGACAAAACTTAGGTTGGTCGGTTAATTTCCGACCATTCATCGACCATTCACCGACAAACAATTACTGATTATATTCCGACCATTTTCGGACCAAAAGTATAAGGTCGGTAAATTGTTTCCAAATGGTAGGTATTTACCGACCATTTACCGACCATTTATAGATAAATAATTACCGACCATATTCCATCCCTTTTCTGACCAATAGTAGTAGGTTGGTAAATAGTTTCCAAATGGTCAACTATAACCGACGAAATTGCGACCAAAAACCAACCAAAATTTTTTAATATCCTTGGTAGGTAATTGGTCTTCAAAAGTATTATCGACCATTTGGTGATCTTTCACCAACCATTGATATTAAAAAATTTTGGTTGGTTTTTGGTCTTAATTTGATGTATAAATTAATTTTTAAATATATTTTTTCCATTTTGAGTTTTATATCTTACTTTGAAATAAATAAATAAATGCATAATTAAAACAAGCAAACTAATATATATAATGCATATATAAAGTAAATAAGTTAAGTGAAAATAAAAAAATGAATACCAAATTCCAAGTTTAAGACATGACAAAAAATGTGTGTAATACACTCAATCATCCAACCTTGTTTTATAATCATTATGTTAATATGTATCTGGTCCGTATGGTTAGATGTTGGGTACTAGGGTAGAGCTGCCTACTTCTACAAGTCCTGATGCAGTTGCTGCAGGTGCTATTGTAGGTGATGGAGTAGATGCCGTAGCTGGAGTATTATGCTGAACAATCCGAGGTAGATCATCAGGGTTGAACTACAGTCCTCCATCCTAAAACTTTTTTCTAATCCAATCAAAACACAGATGAAACTCATCCCTATCATCCTCATAATCGATCATGCGTCACTCGGTATTCACCAACTAATACTATATCGCATTTTGCATCACGTCCTGCAAGTCCTCCATCGTCGTGAATAAATTCGAAAATGTTCTTGAAAATGAAGCTTCATAATCTGGTCATATGTGCAAGTAGAATTATGATGTCGATGAACCGACACCATCGACGAGCATCTTTTCCTGGCCATCAACAATCACTTACCAAATCTGATTTGTTTCAACTAGTGGAGCTGATGAATGAGAACTACCTGTTGCACCTTCACATAAACCTGAAGTAGACTAGGAATATGCCTAAGTCACAACAGCTAACATTTTCTCATATATCGCTTAATAAACATGTATGATATGTATTAAAATTTATATTCAAAAAAAAGAGAGAAGTAATTTTATTTTAATGAAACTTACATTTGCTGCACGAGATCTCTGATCAACAAAAGTCTAATCATCATGAGCCTTCGTGTGCATGTATCTGAATATGCAAGGAGCACTGGGTTTCTTACCCTCATTGCATGTCTTTAATTACACACAACACATACATTAATTCTATTCAAAATAAATTTCTTATGACAAATGAAAAGTAGGCATAATTGAACATAATTCACAAAGTAGTAAACATAAAAAGTATAAATTAGAAATAATCCAATGCTCGTTCGTGCTCATGCATAGAGCGAGATCCAAAAGTGTGTGTACACATGCCACAACCCTCTCCAGCCCACTCTGAGCGAAGACTGCCGCTCTATTTATCACACATCTTCCTATAATCAGGATCTTCTCATCTTCTCCGCCACTCTTTGAAAACATGATCCGGGATACTCAAATCTTGCTCTTTCTTCTTCAACCATTTATCTCTGACCTTGTACACGGTATCTTTATACTGACTGGTAGCATGTTTGTAGAACACACTTTTGACCACCTCCTTTGTCTATTTCCACCTATGAACTTTCTGTAATTATAATTTAAATATTTTTTATAAGTGAACAAAAGAATAAATAAAAGATATAAAAAATGATTGGTTGTAATATGTACCTTAAATTCTCTCCAAATCATCAACTAGTCTTTATGCATCAATGACTTCCTATTATGTTCATTAGGTTTAAAGGACTTCCGAAAAATTGACCTTGGAACTCTAGAAATTGAACCAGACGACTCTAACTTTGTCTTGTAACCCAAAATTTAATAGCAAGTAAGAAATAAATTAAGAAATTTATAAATCATTAGTTAAGTTTGAAATCATATGAATTATCAATTTTCGGATCATACTGAGCAATATAGAGAGTCTCGTCTGTAGGGTGCTCTAAGGAAGACTCTCCAACATCTTCATCCTTTCCCTCCTCTCCCTCCCACATCACTTGATAATTCATCAAAATCTCAGGACCATTATGTGGATTAGCCTATTGATGCTGCTTCTGTGGTACATTAACAACCATCTCTATCTGCTATGGCATCTCATCTACCCCCGACCCTCTACCAGGATAGGGCATACTTGAGGCCTTGCTACATATACTAGAACTGGTACGACCTTGCAACGTGCTTTCTCTACCTCATCCATGTGCCATATCTATTAAAAATAATAAACAACACATTATTGATTAGTAAGCTCCAAGTAAAATACATAAGGCAATGAAAATAAACAAAAATGATTAATGATTAAAATAACATAAAACTCAATGTCTACTCATTCTCATCAGAATCATCAACATCTAGTTCGTCTTCTTCTTCATATATAGTAATATCATTTTCGAACTCCTCTTCATCACTCATTTCTTACTCATAATCAATTAAAAATTCATCAACATCAACATCCCCACTTGTATTCATCTTAGAAGATGTGACTAAAAGGATGCTTCATCCCCCACTACAGCTTTGTTTATAACATCATTGTCATCATTTTGAAAAGCTGGTTCTATAACATCAGTACATGGTGATGCAGAGATGTCAATTTGAGCCATTGTTTTGATCTTGCACACAGCTTTCCAATCCTTTCTAGGACCAGTTCAACTCAGATATTCATTATAATAAACATGTGATCCTTGTACTACCAAGAAAAAAGGTTCATACTTATTGAATCATTTTTTATTGTGCACATCAACAAGTTATATCGAGGATGACCAACAATACTGACATGTAGTGTTGGGCCGAAACATTCACATTTGAAAAACATAGTTTTTTTAATAGGGATGGCTTCAAATTCTAACTCAACCACTTAAACCAGTCTCATAATAGTCAGATTCGGTTTCATTGGATATGGATCCTCTAATGAATACCCCCATATTTTCTATTGCCCAGCAACTACCATATGATTTAGTGTGAAATTTAAAACCATTCGCACAGTAACCATTGTAAGTTCTAACCTCTCTTAGAGGACATCGTGCTATACTTCGAAGATAATGATTAGAAATTTTATTTGCACGATTATGAACTAGTAATCAGAAATCAGTGGATTGTTGATATTACAATTATAAAAGTGTATTAGAACAATACAAATGTTTTGTGATTTTCATGTTTAGTAAACATACATATCTTTCAAATAATGATGGAAATTTCTGTTTCGTCATGATATTGATAGCTTCGTCATTCATGTTTAGAAATTGTTTATGTTTTTCTGTAACAAATTCACTTAAAAAAGAAATTAGAAATAATGGATACATTGATAGGAAATAGTAAATAAAAATGCTAAATAGAACTCATTTGACTTTTACGAAATACTTACTATATGAATGGTTGAACCTCTGGACAATTCATTAGGACATATAGATGAGCTATAGTATATTCATTGTCTGCTAGATAACATTTCCCTTCAGTACCAATTGCTTTACCCGGAGGCTTGAAAATTTCAAACATATCATTACCCACAATGTCATCAAGATAAACCTCATTCTGCTTTTCTTTAAGTGGAAATGTTGGATCCCCTTCTCTGAAAAAGAATGATGTGAAATTGCCATCCTCATCCATAATATAACCAATTGATATAGAACTCTGAACTTGAACCATATTTATTATTGTATGCCTTATTTTCTTCAAGTATCTACAAAAGATTATTGAATATTACAAGTCATGTTTGTGTGTGTCTATATATATATATAAGAAAAGAATTGGTTGAGTGAATTAATATTACCTTTCTAGAGGATACATCCAACGATAATGGACTAGACCAGCAATCCTAGCTTCATAAGCCAAGTGCACTAGTAGATGTTCCATTGAGTCAAAAAAACTTTGGATGGAAGATTTTCTCAAGATTGCATAAGATAACAGAAATTTGTTCATCTAGATTCTTCAACTCCTCATCAATCAAAGAAGAAGAAGTCAGTTGCTTGAAGAATAGAGAAATCTCAGTTATCGGCTCCTATATTCTATTTGGCAGGAATAGTCAAAGAGCAATTGGTAACAACATTTGCACGAATACAATGAAAATCATGACTCTCATGCCAAACATCTTAAGTTTGTTTGAATCCACACCACTCCAAATTAGAAGCATAACCATCTAGAAATCTATGTTTTTTTACCCACTCTAACACATCCTTCTTCTATGATTTATTCAGAATAAATGGCACATCAGGGTATCTACTAGTGAATATTTTGTCCAAATTGAGGATGATGATAATATTTATTCAACTCATCTCTTGACTTGTACGTGTCCTTTGTTTTCCCTGGAATGTTAAACACTATATTGAAAAAAGTATCAAACACATTCTTCTTGATATACATAATATTAAGATTATGCCTGAGCAAGTGCTCATGCTAGTAGAGAAAATCCCAGAAAATACTTATCTTATTCCACCAACAAGTCTTAGATATAGGTGCATTCACAACCTATCCATCAACATCTATCACCTTCCTCAACCCTCTATTATTCAAATCCTACAAAATTTCATCCCCAAATCTAACCCCCAGGAATTATTTAGTAGCCTTTCTATTCTTAATGAAGTCTTTGGTGTTACGTTGATACGAATGATTAATAGGCAAATATTTCTGATGGTTGTCGAACCATGCCTATTTTTCACTCTTAATTAATTTAAAAGCATCAAAATCTTCCATACAATGCATGCATGCCAACATACCAACTGTACTCCACACAGACATCATAGAATATGCTGGAAAGGCATTTATGGTCCACATGAGGGTAGAACACATCTAAAAATTGTGTTGTTTGGAAATATCATAAGTTTGAACCCCAACACCCCAAAGACTTTTCAACTCCGCTATCAATGGCTGCAAGAAAATATCTATCTTCCCCTTTGGATTCATAGGCCCCAACACTAACATGGTCAAAAATATAAATCCTCTTTCATACATAAGTTTCTGGAGGCAAGTTATATGACGTCACCACCACATGCCACAAAGAATATTGCTGTCTAGATTCACCAAATAGATGAAAACCATTAGCAAATAAACCTAGCCTAATATTTCAAATTTCAAAAAAAAATTAGGGAAACACAAACACCCATCAAAATATTTCCAAGCTGGGGCATAAGAAGGGTGACACATCTTACCATCCTCTATATGATACTCTGAATGTCACCACATTTCATTATATATTGTGGTTGATGCATACAATCTCTGCAACCTAGGTATTATTGGAAAATAGTGCATCTTCTTAAACGACACCTTCAACTTCCATATATATAATCTATTTCCAAAACCTTTAACCTTTTTCTTGTACCGAGCATGCTCACATATTTTACAAATATTAAGGTCAGTGTCATCTCCCTAGTATATCATAAAGTTATTCACACTACAATGAATGACCTATATGGGTAATCCCAAGCCTCTAACTAACTTCTTCGTACGATAGAAATCCAATGGCATCAGATTATCTTGTGGTAATAATTCTTGAATTAAATTAGACATATCATCAAACCATGCCTGTGAACACCTATGTCTGCACTTTATTTCTAACATCCTCATGGCTGTAGATAGTTGAGTATGCTTAAAATTTTTCTCATATATAGGTTTGTCTCCAGCATCACAAACTATTCTATGGTATGTAGTGTGATTTAGATTATCCGAGACCATCTGATCAGTTTCACTTACTGATACCCGTACTAAACTTGAACACCTCTGGTGGACTTGCTTCTCACCTGGTATATCCAAACATAGTAATCCGCCACAAAACTATTTCTATACAAATGCATCTTCACAGTCTCAACATTCAAAAACTTTTTATTCTGACATTTAACTAAAGTGCAAGGACACCTTATACTTGTGCCATTATTCACACACTTAGGATGTCTCAGAGCAAACTTGGACAGAGAATAGAGAGGATGTAAAATAGCAGTTATGGCTATTGTGCATCTCAAAGGATCTTTCTCATAGATTGAAAAAAAAACTTTAATTAAAAAAATATTTAATTATTACAATAGCACCTTATGTTAGCACCTACCATTCGAGTAAAAATCTGTTTAGGCGTGCCAAAAACACTGTTCAAGTTTGCAAAATAATATTTGGCACCCCTTTTTTGGCATCTCACATTGGAGTTGCTCTAATGTAATTGGAATGTCCAACTCATTATTCTAAATTGGATCAACTGATATGATAGAAAACTCATTTAAAATAGATTGTGAATGTATCCATTTAGTATTTACATCTTCGGATTGGGATCATCAAGTCATGTAATGCTTATTATTATCTCTCTCTTTTGGTGAGATTTAAATGTCATGTACAATGGATCATGATTACTTTAGAAGTTCTTATTTTGTATGTATATATTAGAGATCATTGTCTTGATATGATGACAAGTATCTTTGTCAAAGGACAATGAGTATTGGTTTTGAGATTTATTAGATAGAGCATTTATTGATTTTTGAAGGATAATTATTGAGTTTTCAATATCTCATAAATATTGCACTAAGTGATAGTCTTGTATACTAGGTACAGCCTCAAATGAAATTAAAATTTAAAAAACTAAGAGATAATTTATTGACTATCTCATGTTCATACAACATGATAATATAATGTAGTTAAGTGAAAGAAAACATTTGGTTGGGTTATATATTTAGGAGAGAGACAAACATTCTAAAATTACATGATTAATTGGACTCATTAATTTTTTTAAAATTGTATTATAATTTTTTATGCCATCATGTTTTTAAGACAAATGATTGTTGGAATATTAAATACGCACACATCAAATTTCAATAAAATATTTTGTTCGAAAATAATAAATCAAAATGACATCACCATGTTTTCCAAAAAAGTTTTGGAAGATTATAGCATGTTATTTTTATATCATTTTTTAATTAAAGTTTGCTTATTATATTAATTTTTTTTGGAGGAATAATGATTTTGGGTATTCCTCTCAAGATGTTAATTATTGAATACTACTTTTTTTGTAGATCTTAATTTTAGGAGTGAAAATGATATTAAGTGTTTTTCATTTAAGCATTTTTTTTAATTTTCAGGATTATAAAATAATTTATAAATCATCTAGTATTAATATTCTTTTAGAATTTAAAATTAGTTAGAGAATAAACAAATATCTAATTGTAATATTTTAATAATTTAGTACTCCTAGATATTTTAAGAGTATGAGAATGATGTGCTTTCATTAATATTCTCTCTCTAGGTTAGTTTGGGTAGGTCCATTTTTCTCTTGATTTAAAGTGATATTCAAACTCAAGACCTCACTAATTAATTTTTTAGTCTGTGTCTTCCATCTAGTTTTGAGTATGCTTTTTTAATGACGATGCAATTTCAAACATTCATATGTTAAAATTTAATAATTTATTTTAGCTTAATCTTTAGTGTGTGTGTATGTGTGTGTGCCCATGAATGTATGTATTGAACTTTGATCCTGTAAAATCCAATTGTAAATTTCTTGTGCCTTGTGTTTCTAGTTTCAACACAATTTCTAACAAACAAAGATGATTTTTGCAGCCCTGGTTAAGGTGTTTGTTCTTTTTAGTTATGCTTATGACCGAATATCTAGATGTTTGATGTTCATGCTACATAATGGATGTTTACACTCTACTTTATGTAAATACTTGTAGAGTGAAGAGAAAACGAATGAGGTCATATATGTGTATGTATGTATCCATGTATGTATGTATCCATGTATGTATGTATGTATTGAACTTTCATCCTGTAAAATCTAGTTGCAAATTTTTTGTGCCTTGTGTTTGCAGGTTCGACGTAATTTTGAACAAATAAAGATGATTTTTGTGGCCCTAGTTAAGGTGTTTGTTCCTTTTTTTTATGCTTATCATAGAATATCTAGATGTTTGATGTTCATGCTTCATAATGGATATTTACACTCTACTTTATATAAATACTTGTAGAGGGAAGTGAAAAAGAATGAGGTCATATATGTATGTATGTATCCATGTATATCTGTATCCATGTATGCATGCATGTATGTATTGAACTTTCATCCTGTAAAATTTAGTTGCAAATTTCTTGTTCCTTGTGTTTGCAGGTTTGATGCAATTTTGAACAAACAAATATGATTGCATCCCTGGTTATGGTGTTTGTTTCTTTTTTATAATACTTATGACCGAATATCTAGCTGTTTGATGTTCATGATCCATAAAGGATGTTTACTCTCTACTTTATGTTAATACTTGTACATATATACTAGTATATATGTATACTACATATATACTGTAGTATATATGTACATATACTGAGTATATATGTACATATACATATATAATTGTATATATGTACAAGTATTTATTTGTACACATATACAAGTATATTTGTACATATATACTAGTATACATGTACATATACATATATACTATTATATGTGTACAAATATTTATATGTACATATATACTCAGTATATGTACATATACACTACAATATATATGCACATATATATCTTTATATATGTACAGATATACTAATATATATGTACATATATATTGCAATATTATATGTAACTAGTGAAATGCTAGCATATATGTGTATATATACTGAAGCATTATATATTTATCAAAATAAAACATTATTTATTTATTTATTTTGATTTGATTGACTAGTTTAATTTTCATACAGATATGGTACCATAATATTTTCCAAAAGAAGCTTGTAGAAAAGAATGAATTTTTCACTAGACATCATGTGCTGCGACTAGGATAGCTTTGTCGCAGTAAAAAGATGGTGACCAGAGGAACTGGGGGAGAGAAATCAATGTTAATTTTATGGACAAATTATACTTTATGCAATGTCATTAGATATATTGAAGAAGAAGATCTAGTAAAATTTTGTTATTTTTTAAATATGTAAAACAAGGGTTGCCTAGATTACAATTATTCAATATTATTATGCAAAAAAATATTTTCATAATCCTGTGTTGCACATGAGCATGATGGAGTGCTCCATTTTTCTATGTTCAAGTTTTTTATTGATTTATTGATGGTTATTATTGCTGATGATCAGTCTTCATTTCATCTGCTAGTTTTTTTGTTAGCTTGTTAGCTTAGTCATGGCAAGGCAAAGCAACACCCATATAAGCCTTGGGACAGGAAGAGAGTTCTGGTTGCAGGGAGGCAAGATGAGAACTTTGGTGTGCCAATCATGGCTCATGGCTTGTCTTCCAAGTTGTTCTCTAACAGTTTTCCGAGATATTTTCCTAAATTTAAATACTTTTCACATTTCTTATTTATGTTGATAGTGAATTTTTGTGCCATCTTTGTGAAGTATAATTGGAATAATACCAATTAGTTGTAGTTTTGTGTCATCTAAGAATATGTGATTATATATATGTACGTATAATACTATAGTATATACGTACATATATACAGATATAAATGTACGTATATACCAAGTATATATGTATGTATATACTGAGAATTTATGTACATATAATACTGGAGTATATACGTAGATATAAACTGAGTATATCTACTTATATACTATAGTATATGTACATATATATTCAGTATATATGTGCATATATACTACGTATATATGCTCATATAATACTATAGTATATATGTATACATATACTTAGTTTAAATGTACATATAATATTGCAGTATATATGTACATATACTATAGGAATATATGTAGCTAGTGAAATATTAATATATATGTATATATACATTATAGTATATATGTAGATATTTACTATAGTATTATATATATATATTTAAACATAACTTTTTTTATTGATTTATTTTGATTTCATTGACATGTTTAAATTTCAATCAGATATGGTACCACAATAATTTCCAAATGAAGCTTGTAGAAGTGAAGAAATTTTTTACTAGAAACGATGCACCACGACTAGGACAGCTTTGTTGCAGTAGAAAGATGGTGACCAGAGGGGCTGGGGGAAAGAAAACAATGTAAATTTTAGTGATAAATTATATATTATGCATTGTCGTTAGATACATTGATGAAAAAGATGTAATTAATAAAATTTTATGTTTTTGTTTTTACTATGAAAAATATTGTATCATAATAATTATTAACTGATTTTAATTTTTGCAAATTATAAATTATCATTTATAGTTTCTATTTTTATTCAATTTAATATAAAAATATAAAATTATTTAATTAAATTTTTTTGAAAAAAATAAAATAGTGAAATTAGTTTTGGAATAAAAATAGCTAGGGATTTTTCTCATGCTAATTTAGCTAGTTAATTTTTGGAAGCTTCAAATTAAGGTAAAAATTAGTTAGGGAAATTATTATTTTAGCTAGTGAATTTTTCGTCGCTAATATTTTTTAGCTAGGGAATATTTCTCTCATTAATCTATAGTGACGAGGACTTTAGCTTGGTAAAGGTTCCAATATTAATCTATCATTAGTTCTAGTTTTATAATGGAAATAACTCATTTAGCTAAGAAATTTTTCCTAGCTATTTGGGATTTTTCTCGCGGTAATATAGATAGATAGATTGATAGACAAACAAATAGGTAGACAAATTGATAGACATAGATAGAAAGAAAGGCAGATAGATAGATTGATAGATAGACATATTGATAGACAAATAAATAGATAGATCAATAGACAGATAGATAGATAGATAGATAGATAGATAGAAATATAAATAGACATATAGTTAGACAAATAGATAGACAAATTTATAGATAGATCATTAGACACATACTTAGACTGATAGATAAACAGATAGATAGATAGATAGATAGATATACACATATTTAGATAGATAGAAAGATAGATATATAGATAAATAGATAGATAGACAAATAGATAGACAAATAGATAGACCGATATAGACATAAATAATTAGAAAGATAAATAGATAGACATATAGATAGATACACTTATATATAGATAGATAAACAAATAGATTGAGAGATTATTAGACATATTTATATAGATAGATAGATAAATAAAAAGATATATGGATATATATATATATATATATATATATATATATATACACACACATACAGATAAAAAGATAGATAGATAGATAGATTGATTGATTGATTGATTGAATAATAGATAGATAGATAAACAAATATATAGAAAGATAGATAGAAAAATATATAGATAGTTAGATAGATAGATATACAGATATAAATAAAGATAGATACATATATTGACAAATAGATGGACATATAAATAGATAAATACATAAATAGACAAATAGATAAATAGATAGATAGACAGATCGACAGATTGATAGATAAGTAGAAAGAAAGATAGATAGATATGTAGTTAGACAGATAGATAGAAAAATAGATAGATAAATAGAGAGACAAATAGATAGATAGATAGATAGACAAATAGATAAGCACTACAAGAAAAATCCCAAATATCTAAGAAAACTTTTCTAGCTATATAGCTTTTTTTCATCACTAAAATAAAATATTGACTGATTAACAATAGATGTTTTACCAAGCTTAAGTGCTCGTCACAAAATATTAACTAGGAGAAAAAATTATCTATCAAATTTTTAAATGACATAAATTCCCTAGCTATTTTTATTCCAAATCTATTTTCACAATTTTATTTTTTTACATTAAATTTGATTACATATTTTTAATATTTTATATTAAACTAAATTGAAACTTATGCTATAAACCATTTTTTATAATTAACAAAAACCTAAAACAATTCAGAAATAATTATGATACAAAAGTTACATGGGTAAAACAAAAACATAACATAGTTATATAATCATTTAAAACTAAATCATCATCTTCATCATTAGCTTGTTAATTTTTGCATGGCTCTCCTGCGTGGTTTCTCTACTAGAGCTTAGTGTGCTATCTATCTCATCAATGCCATTAACTGTGACTCCATATAGGTCATCTGCTATTGCATTGCATTCTTTATTTCTTTCATCTCATTATTCACTTCTTTCATTTCCTGCATATGCATCAATTCAAACTTAAATGGTACGAGTGTTGGCAATTTATTAATTTTGCAAAAATTATAGATATGCCCATCAATTATATAGTATTTACCAATATGCATGATGAATAGTGACTCAGAGAATTATGGAGTTTTGCAGCACATATATAGCATTCACCAATCTTTGTGCATAATTTCATCATTAAAAAAAATATTGACGCAAACAATAATATTGACCCTATTTGATATGTCTTTTCTTCCTACAATATCAACATTATATAAATAATATTTTGTATTTACATATTCATAACATACCACAACTTTCCTAAAATATCACCAAGAGTGGACCAGTGACACTCACAAATACACACCAAACTTTCTATCAACTTTTTTAGCTTATTCTCCCCCACTCTATTGTGCATGCTTAGTGTGCACAATATGAGTTAGGATTTGGTACATAGCAAGGTGAAAAAAATTGCTAATTTATGTTCCCTTCATTTGAAATGAAACTACTAGTGATACCATGGGCACAATGAGCAAAATGGGCACCTTCATTTTCCCAAAAAAAAATAGCTACAATGCAGCTAACACCATGGGTAGTGCACACGTGCACTATGCTGTTTTAGTGCACATGTAGACTATGTGGTTATAGAATACATGTTCTATCTCTAATCATTCAATAACACTCAAAAAAAATAAAGGAATTTGAAGATTATCTGATGGATCAAAAACTAACCCCCAGGTTTTCTGTAATGGGAGAAACATGCAGATGGCTATGAAGCCATTTTCTAGTTGTCATGTGCTACAAATGGATGATTGTCTCACTTATGATTAAATCCCCTTGCTTTAAATCTATCACTAATAGTTCATGCCTAACAATCTAGAAAGGAAATCTCACTTCATATAAACATATATATATATATATGTGTGTGTATATGTATATGTCTATATTAATATATATACATATCTATGTGTACGTATGCATATATGCCTACCTATATATGTGCATGTGGAATGACTATTAAGATATTTCCAGTGATCATGTATATATGTATGTGTGTATGTACATGTGTATCTGTGAATTTGTAGATGCGCATATGTATATATGATATGCCCACAAAAAAACACACACATATATACACATATGTGTCTTAGTGAGTATAAGTGTATTTATCTATGCATGAAAAAACATATATATGTGCTATGTGCAAGTGCATGTATGTTCGTACATGCACACATGCATGTGTGTTTGGTGTTGGGATATCTATAAAATAGTACTAAAATAGTATTGTATGTAGCACAAACAAGATTAAGAAATCAACAAAATAAAATTAAGCATATACAAACATCATCATCAATAGCAATACTCAGTTTCAACATTAATGGTAATAGCTATATCAATTTAATGAAACTCAAGTTCTTGTTTTTGGGAATATTCTTGCTCATTATGTTTCTTTGACATTTTATTTTGAAGATTCCCACATGATGACTATAAATAAGATATTAAGAAATTATCTATAATAAAATAGTAAAAACTCGAAAATTTTATTCTCCGTTGTCTCCTTTGTTTTTTATCCATCTGCAGCCCTAAATTAGCACTGCTAAATGTATACTAAAGATGAGCCACTCTTGCTCATAATATTGAGTTTGACATTGCAATTCTTGGACTAGATCTAGATGAAAAAGTCTATATTAGCTTCAAACTAATATGCAACATGAATACTGATTGAGAGAATTATAGAGTATTGTGGCATATATAGAGCATTTGCCAATCATTCAGCAAAATTTCATCCATACAACAAATATTGTATTTTCAATAGACTATTTTCGAACATGGAAGAAATAAAATAATTATCCAATAGCTATTAGAACCATCAACCAGAGAGAATCTAGTAATAGATTTCTGATGACTGCCATAGCCATATGGGACATTGTGAGAATGAAGCTTGTATTTCATCTAGGCACTAGAGACTCCATCAGGGCACTGAAGCCACATCACCACAAGGAGCACTTACACTTACCCCAACATCACCATTATCTATTGGTCCTTTGCTCGACTTGCACCCAGCTTCAATTGTGAACAGCTACAGCTCTTACTTCATTAACAAGATCGACAAAATGAACATAATCTGGAAGTAAAGTGGACTCGCCATAGCTCACATTGATGAGATCACATTTATGCTGCATAAATCAGGTGGCAATGTGGACAGTGCATGCCTGTGTGGGAAGGTAGTGGGCAGTTATATGCATGTAGTGTGACATGCTTTATGAGGTAGTTTGCGTAGTGGATGCATGTAGTGTGTTATTGTAGTGTGCAAAATAAATATAGTGCTAAAAAATTAAAAAAAAACAATAAAAATGATTTAGTGTGTGGGTTAAATTTTGGCAGATAAATATTTTGGCTACACCAATTAGTATTGGCCCACACTAAAGGAAGTAATCTAGCTTTCCTATTGTCACATCTAGCTCTCCTCTTTTCAATCCAGGCTCAAACTACATCAATTTTAAGGCTCAAATAGCATGAATACAAACACAAAAACTCTCATTTTTCAGCAGAAACATTTCAAAAAAAAAATCAAAATCAAAATCAAAAACCAAAACCTACATGAACATTTGACACTTGAAGTCGTCAACTTCCAAAATTGATGCTATGTTTTCACTGTAGATGTCCTACAAAGAATCATGGTTAGGTTAGTCGTCCAAGCAAAGAACAAAACTAGAATCAAGAAAAATGATGCCACCAGAAAAATCTTATATTGTTTAGCTGCACATAGGGAAAGTTAATTTTCCCACAAGTTGCTCACTATTCTTTCTTCAAGAAGTGAGGAGATAAGAGCTTTGAGACTTATAATCCAGTGAAAGACTTGTGTTGGAGTAGCTCTTTCAACTTATCATCATATATTATTCTTTACCTTTCTGATAGATCAATTTATAAAAATAAGAACATCTAACAATTAATTGAAATTGAAGAAAAGCACCACTGATTCTCATTGTGAGAGGGTGAAGACAATGGATGTAGGCATACCTGTAGATAATTTATTTTTAAATAGTCCCACATCTTCTTTACAAAAATTGAACAAGATTATGCATCATCACTTATACCAATAAAATAAATTTTATGAAAGCGTCTAAAAGATGAACAGGATGCTAGAAATCCAAAAGTTCAAAAATATATAACATAAACCAAAATAGTTCAAAAATAATTTTTTTTACAAAAGTTACATGGTTAAAGCAAAAACAAAAGATAGTTTCATCAACATTTAAAACAAAATCATCCTCATAATTAGATGATGCATTTGTGCTTCAATTACAGATTCCTAGCATTACAAATATAGCCTGATTAGAGATACAAAGAATTATAGGCATTAACATTAACATAATTTGTGGAAAACTACAATCAAAAGATAATTTAGTAAAGAAAACTTACATACACATCATTTAAATACCTAATCAATACAAAGGATGGGAACTTTTTAATTTACCAAAAATTATAGATATGACAATCACTTATAACTTTTTGCTGATTAGATATTTTTAAAAAGCTACATTTTGGCAAATGTAACCCAAGAAGGCTTTTTTTTCACAATTCCCAAATAGTCTGTGACAAAAAAAATAGCATTAGATCATAGTCAAAATTTTGAAAGTCATTATTAAATGACTTGTTTCATCATGTTTTATTTTTTTTTGTATTCATTTAGTTGTACAAAATTATTTTTGATAATTTATAATTTTTTGTATGTGACAAAAAAAATAGCAAGTTTTATGTATAGAAAAAATTTTATCATAATATTTTAGTAATTTACTTAAAGATTATTTACATACACATCAATTCATACCTAAAAAATAAGAAGGAATGGAACTTATTAATTTATTAAATTAGATATGACTATCACTTATTTACTTTTTCCTATTAAATATTAAACTGCTAAAGTAATTTTTTGTATTGAAAGCCTATTTTCATTTTCTATGATTATTGTTAGCTCACATTATATGATATTTTTAATTTAATATTTTATGAGCATACATAACACATTAAAATATATTTTTTTATCTACCTATGTATCAATCAATCAATCAATCTATCTATCTGACTCTCTATCTATCTATCTCTCTATCAATCTATAGATTGAACTATCAATCTATTTATTTATCTATCTATCTATTTATCTATATTTGTGTCAATCTATAAGTTTATCTATCTGTCTTTCCCTTTATCTATCTATGTCTATCTATTTGTCTTTCTATTTATCTATTTATCTATCTATCAGTCTATCTAATTGTCTATCAACCTATTTATCTATCTGTCTATATATCTTTTAAACTAAATATCTATCTGTTGTCTATCTTTTTTTATCTTTCTATAAGTCTATCTATCTGTCTATCTTACTATTTTTCTATGTGTGTGTGTGTGTGTGTATCTATCTGTCTGTATGTCTGTTTAAAATCTATATATCTGCCTTTCTATTTGTCTATCTATCTATCAATATATCTATCTATCTATCTACCATTCTATATATTTGTCTATCTTTATGTCGATCTATCTATCTATCTCTATATCTATCTAACTATATTTCTATCTATTGGATTTACTAATTTATCTATCTATCTTTCTAACTATCTATCTATTTGTCTATCTATTTGATTATCAATTTATCAATCTATCTATGTGTGTATATATATATATATATATGTCAGTTTTGCTATATAACAATCTCTCTATCTATATGTCTTTCTATTTGTATATCTATATGTCTATTTATTTGTCAATCAATCTATATATCTATCTAGCTATTTATCTAATATCTATCTATTTTTCTATCTTTATGTCTATGTATCTATCTATATTTCTATCTATCTATCTATATATCTATATGTCCATCAATCTGCCTATCTATCTATCTATCTATATTCTTTATAATTGATAGATCTATTTATCCATCTATCTATACATATATGTATATATATATATATATAGATATATCTATCTATCTATTTTTCAATCATTCAATCAATATATCTCTTTAGCTTTCTGTCTATTTATCAATTTATTTAACTTCCTATCTATCTATCTATCTATAATTTTATCTATCTATCTATCTATTTGTCAATCAATCAATCAATCAAACAATAAATGAATCTTTCTTTCTAATAATCTTTTGATCTATCTATCAATCTATTTATAAATCTATGTATATATCAATCTATCTATCTATCAATCTATCTATTTTTCTATTAAATTGTGCATCAATTTGTCTATCATTCTATCTATGAATCTATCTTGCAATCTTTTTATTATTAAGCATATTTATCTATATTTATTTATATCTATATGTCATTCTATCTATCTATCTATCTATTTATCTGTCTGTCTATCAATCTATCTCTTTGTATGTCAATCAGCCTATTTGTCTATCAGTCTTTCTATTTGTCTATTTGTCTTTTTGTCTGTTCATCTATCTATCTATCTGTGTATCTACATGTCTATATTACTATCTATCTATATTTTACTCTATCAATCTATCTATATGTATATCTATATGTCTATCTATATGTATATATGTCTATCTATCTATCTATATTTCTAACTTGGTATCTATTTTCCATATATATATATATATATATATATATATATCTATTTATATATCTGACTATATATGTGTCTATCGATATGTATATATTTCTATCTATTTATCTTGCTATTTGTATGTTTATCTATCTGACTATCTTTCAGACTATCTATTTGTCTATCTATGTATCTATCAATATATATATCAATCTATCAGTCAATCTTTCTATATTTCTATCGATCTATTTCCTTAACTATATATCTGTCTATCTCTTTATTTTCTTATCTATCTATTAACCTATATGTTTATTAGTCTATCTATTTGACTCTCTTTATATCTATCTATTAATCTATGTCTATGTGTATATGTGTTTATCTGTCTATGTGTCAATGTGTCAATCAATCAATCTATCTATCTATTTGTATGTCTATCAATCTTGATATATATATATCTAGCTATCTTTGTACTTATCTATCTATTTATCTATCTATCTATGTTTCTATTTATCTTTCAATCTATTTGTTTATCTGTCTATCTATCTATCTATCATATCTATCTGTCTATCTATCTATCTATCTATCTATCTGTGTATCTATCAATTTATCTATCTATCTATCTACCAATCTGTCTATCTATCAATCCATCAATTTGTCTCTCTTTATCGATCTATCTCTCTATCTATATATTAGTCTATCACTCTATAAGTTTATGTGTCTATAGATCTATCTATCTATCTATCTATATGTTTATATATCTATGTGTCTAACTATTTATATGCCAATCTCTTTATTAATATATCTATATATTTCTCAATTTATGAATCTATCTATCTATTTATCATTATATTTGTTTAATTCACTAACTTACAAATAATCTCTATGTTTATCTGTCTGACTATTTAACTATATTTTCTATCTTTCACTCTATTAGTCAATCTATCTATTTGTCTTATATGTCTATTTATCTAACTATTTATATGTCTATCTATCTATTTATCTAACTAACTATTTGTTTATATATCTATATGACTATTTGTCTATTAATAAATTTATCTATCTATCTTTCTTTCTATCTCTATATCTATATATATGTCTATTTGTATATCTATCTATCTTTCTTCTTATCTATATATCAATCTACCTATCTATATGTATATCAATATATCAATCTCTATATATGTCTATATGTCTATATATCTATCTATTTAATTATCTATCTATCTATTTAAATATCTCTATAACTATTTATCTATGTGTCTATCTATAAATCTATCTAACTACATATTAGTGTATTAGTCTAATTGTCTATCTATCTATTTGTCTATTTATTTATCTCTTTATGCTTCTATGCGTATAATTATTTATCTATATATTTGTCTATATGTCTATCTATCTATCTTATATCTATTTACTTAAATATCTATCTAATTGTCTATAAATATTACTATATATATATATATTTATTTATTTATTTATTTATTTATTTATCTATTTATGTAATTGTCTATTTATCTATCTCAATTTCTATCTATTTTATTATTTGACTTTTTATCTATCTGTCTATCTGTATTTATACCTATCTATTTATTATTCTATCTATATTTATCTATCTATCTATCTAATTATCTATATATCTATTTGTCATTTTGCCTATTTATCTTTATGTCTATCTGAATATCTATCTATTTGTCTATCTGAATATCTATCTATTTGTCTATCAGTCTATCTATCTTGCTATCTATCTATCTATATATCTAATGATCTATATATCTATATATCTATCTATGTTTGTATCGATCTATCTATATATCTATCTGCCTATCTTTTTATCTATATTTCTGTCTATCTATCTGTATATCTGTCTATCTCTCTATCTATATTTCTATCTATCTATCTATCTATCTATTTGTCTATCTATCTATCTATCTGTCTGTTTGTCTATCTATCTATTTATATATAAATCTATCTACTTGTCTATTTACTATCTAACCATATATCTTTCTCTCTATCTAATGATGTATCAATCAAATTATCTATTTTTCTATTTATCTATGTGTCTATCTATCTGTCTATCTATCTATCTATCTTTCTAACTATCTAATTACCTATTACTATCAGCCTATCTATATATCTATCTAATTTTTAATTTTCCTATATGTATTTCAATCAATTTGTCTATATATAAATATATCTATCTATTTATCTATCTTGATATATGTCTATCTATCTATCTCTCTATCTTACTATCTATCTATTTGTCAATATATCTATCTATTTATTTACCTATCTACTTATAATCTAACTAACTAACTAACTATCTGTTTATCTATTTTTATGCTTATATGTCTATCTATCTATTTATCCATCTATCTGTCTATCTGCCTATTTTTATATCTATAGATCTTTCTATATATCTATCTATCTATTAGTCTATCTATCTATCTATCTATCTTTCTATCTATGTGTCTACTATCTATCTGTCTATCTTTGTATATATCTATATTTTTTTCTATCTATCTATCTATATATGTGTGTATCGATATTTTTCTATCTGCCTATCATCCTATCTATTTATCTATCTTTTAGTCTATCTATGTATCTGACTATTTATGTACCTATCTATCTATTTTACTATTATCTATCTCTCTATCTATCTATTTGTCTATCTATCTGTTTGTCTATCTATTTATCTATCTAGCTATTTATATATTTGTATATCTATCAATCTATATATTTCTCAATCATTCTATCTATCTTTAAAGCTATGTATTTCTTGATATATATATATCTAGCTAACTATGAATTTGTTTATTAATCTAGTTATTAGTCTATCTATCTGTCTATCTATCTTATATCTTTCTATTTTATTATTTATTTATCTAAATATCTATCTTTCTCTCTATTTTCCTATATGTCTTTTTACTTATATGTATTTCTACATATTTTTCTAATTGTGTATATATATCTTTATGTCTCTCTTTGTATCAATCTATCTGTATATGTCTGTGTCTATGGGTCTATGTGCATATGTGGTTATGTGTCTATGTGCCTATCTCTTTATAAATCTATGTAACTATCTATTTTTCTATCTATTTGTCTAATTGTCTAACAATCTTTCTATCTATCAGTCTATCAATATATGAGTTAATCAATAAATAAATCTATCTATATATATACATATCTATCTATCTATCTATTTGTCTATATGTCTATGTCTATCTATCAATCTATGCAACTGTCTATCTGTCTATCTATTTAACATTTTAACTTTCTTTCTATCAATTTCTGAATCAATCAATTTGTCTATATATATATATATATATATATATTGATCTATCAATCTCTATATCTATTTATTTGTCTATCTAACTAACTAACTATCTATCTATCTGTATGTCTGTTTATCTATCTATCCATCTATCTGTCAATCTTTCTATATATTTATTTGTATACCTGTTTATCTTTCGTTCAATTTGTCTATCTATCTATATATCTATCTCTATATCTTTCTATTAGTCTTTTAGTTTATAAGTCTATGTGAATATCCATCTATCCTTTTGCCAATCTATCTATATGTCTATCTATCAATTTATCTATCTATATATATGTATATCTCTTTATTTGTATATCATTCTATATGTCTATCTTACTATCTATTTATTTGACTTTATGTCTAACCTTCTATTTATCTATTTATCTATTTGTTTATGGATCTAGCTATTTATCTATCAATTTATTAATTTATAAATCAATCTGTTTATGTTTCTATCTATCTAATTTAATAACTAACTAACAATCTATCTATCTATCTATCTATATGCATGTCTATTTGTTTATTTGTCTACTTGTCTAACTATTTAACTATCTTTCTTCATATTAGACAATCAGTATATCTCTTTATTTGTCAATCTATCTATGTTTTTATCTGTCTATATGTCTGTCTATCTATCTATTTATTCATCTATCTCTCTATATTTAATTATCTATCTATATTTCTATATATCTATCAATATGTCTAACTGTATATCAAACTATCTATCTATCTATATACCTGTATGTCTATCTATATGTCTATCTATCTCTCTAACTAACTATCTATTTATATTTCTTTCTTTCTTTCTTTTTGTTTGCCTCTATCTATTTGTCTATATAAATATCTATCAATTTATCTATATATCTATCAGTCTATCTATCTACCTATCTATTAATCTATATGTCTATCTTTTTATCTATTTATTTGACTATATGTCTATACGTCAATATGTTTATCTATCTATCTATATTTTAGTTTATCTACAATTTTATCAATCTATATATTTTTTTATCAAACAAAACATTTTTTTATTTAACTATTTATTTATATATTTGTGTATATATCTATATATTTATATATATATCTACCTATATTCCTATCTAGTAATCTGTATATCTTTATATCTATCTATATGTCTATTTGACTATCTATCAATTAAAATATTTGACTATCTATCCATCTATCTATCTATCTATCAATCGATCTATTAGTGTACCTATATATCAATATATCAATCTAATTATCACTATATCTTCCAATCTATCAATTTGCATATCTGTATATCTGTCTATTTAACTATTTGTCTATTTATATGTCTATATATCTATGTATCTATAGATCCATCTATATAATTATCTATCTTTCAATCTATTTATCTATCGATCGATCTATTTATTTGTCTATCTATCAATCTATATATATTTCTATATGTTTATATGTCTATCTATCTATCTATCTATCTGTATATCTATCTATCTATCTATATATCTACCATTCTATCTATCTATATATCAATCAAACAATCTATATATCTATATATATATATCTATCTATTTGTCTATCTATGTATCTTTCTATTTATCTATATGTCTATGTATCTGTCTATCAATCTATTTGTATATCTATCTATCTATCTAAATATCTTCGGTCTATTTGTCTATCTTTCAATATGTCTATCTCTCTTAAGTGTCGATCATCTTTCTATCTATCAGTTTATTTGCCCTTTTGCATATCAATATATCTATCTATCTATTTATCTATCTATCTGTCTATGTGACTATTTGTCTATCTATATATCTGGCTATCTATATATTTGTCTATTTATCTATCTATCATTCTTTTTATCTATTTGTATATCTATGTATCACTTTATTTGTTGATCTATATAACTATCAATTAATATATATGTCGATCTGTATATCTCAGAATCTCTATATCTATCTATCTGACTATATGACCATCCTTCAATGTGTATATATTTATATCTATCTATCTATCTATCTGCCTATCAATCTATCTATATATATCTATCTATCTTTCCATCTATTTATTTATCTTTCTGTCTATATATCTAGCTGTATATCTATCTATTTGTCTATTTAAATATTTGTCTATATGTCTATTTATTTATTTATTTATTTATATCTATCTTTCTTTCTATCTGACTATCTATCTATGTGTCTATCTATATATATATTTATATATTTATCTATACATATGTGTGTCATTATATCTATAAGTCTATTTCTCTTTCAGTCTGTTAGTCTATTATTCTATCAATTTATCTGTCTATATATCTATCTAAATTTCTATTTAACTATCTATTTGTCTATCTATCTATCGATTTTTCTTGGTATCTATCTATCTATATATCTCTCTATATATTAATCTATTTTATTATCTATCTATATATCTATATTTATATTTGTTTATTTATCTAAATATTTATATGTTTATCTATCTATCTATATAATTATCTAACATCCTATTTATTTACCTATCTAACTATTTATCTATCAAACTATCTATCTATCTTTCTATATATCTAAGAGTGAATCTATTTATCTATCTATTTATATATCCATCTTTCTATCTATCTATCAATCTATCTTCCTATTTATGTTTATATCTATCTGAGTATTTCTCTATTAGTCTATCTTTCTATATCTTTATTTATTTATCTGTCCATCTCTTTATGCATCTATCTATCTATCTATATGTGTATCTATGTATCAATCAATTTGTTTATCTGTTTATCTATCTATGTGACTATTTATCTATCTATCTGTCTGTTTCTATATGTGTCTTTTTATCTATCTATCTATCTATATCACTTTTTGTCTATTATCTATTTGTCTATTTGTCTATATCTCTATCTATCTATTATTTATCAATCTAAAAATCTTTTTATCTATCTATCTATTTATCTAATATCAATCTATTTGTCTATCTTTCTACATGTCTATCTATCTATCTATCTAAATATCTATCTATCTGTCTAATTTTTCATAGGTTTATCTATCTATGTGTCTAATTATCTTTTATCTATCTATCTATATATCAGTATATCTATTTATGTGTCTATCTATCAATATATTTATATTTCTATCTATCTATCTATTTATCTATTTATCTTTTGGTATATCTATCTATTCATCAATTTTAATATTTCTATTTCAGTCTATTTTTCTATCTATCAGTCTTTATATATATCTAATGATATGTCTATTTGTCTATTTATCTATTTGTCTTTGTAGCTATCTATCTATTTATCTTTCTATCTATCTATTTATCTATCTAGCTGTCTATCTATCCATCTATTTATCTATTTGTCTATTTATATATCCATCTATTAGTATATAAGTTTAATTTTATATATCTTAATTTATCATTAGTTTATGTATCTTAATGTCTATGTGTCTACCTTTCTATCAATCTATCTATATATGTAATTATCAATGTGTCTATGTGTCTACAAGTCTATCTATCTATTTGTCTACCTATCTAACTATCTATCTATCTATTTGTCTGTCCATATAATTATCTATCTATCTTTCTATTAAAAAGTCGGTCTATTTGTGTATCATTCTATATATCTATGTATTTATTTGTTTATTTATCTGAATGTATATAAGTTTATGTATCTTTCTTTGTAACTATCTAAGTATCTATATTTATATCTATCTATCTGTCTAACAATCTTTCTTTCATAATATCTAACTATCTTTTTATCTATCTATCTATCTATCAGACAATCTATGTATCTGTCTATTTATATATCCACCTATCTATCTATCTATGATTCTATTTATCTACCTATTTATCTTATCAAATATCTATCCGTCAATCTTTAAATCTATTCTGCATATTTGCATATCTGTGTATATATCTATATGTTTATTAATTTATTTATCTAAATGTTTATATATCTATCTATCTATCTATTAAACTATTTAACTCTATATCTTTATATATATCTATTTATAGAACTATCTAACTATCTTTATTTCTATCTATCTATCAGTCAATCTTTCTATAAGTTAAACTATCTAACTACCTTTTAGTCTATCCGTCTAATTGTCTATCTATCTATTTGTGTATCTATGTATCTATCTATTAATATATGATCTATCTGTCTGTCTGTCTATTTTTCTACATGTCGATATATCTATCTATCTATTAGACTATCTATAAATCTATATATCTTTCTATCTATGTATCTATGTATCAATTAGACTATCTATATATTTATCTATTTATTTATTTATCTAGATATTATCTATTTTTCTGTCTATCTATGTGTATATCTATCTATATTTTTGTATATCTATCTATCTGTATAGATAACTATGAATATATCTATTTATCTATCTATATGAAGATCTATTTACCTATCAATATATATATATATATATCTATGCCTATCAATCTATTTTCTAAATATCTATATATATCAATCAATTATATATAAATCTATCAATCTATCAATCTATCAACCTATCTATCTATCAATCTATATATATATATATGTATATCTTACTATCTATCTATCTGTCTATCTTTCTATTAGTCTATCTATTTATCTCTATATCTTTATAAATATTTATCTATATATTCATCTATATATCTTTCTCTCTATCTATCTATTTGTTCATTAGTCTATCTTTCTAAGAATCTATTTATCTATTTGTTCATTAGTCCATCTTTCTAAGAATCTATTTATCTATTTGTCTATATGATGTATCTTTCTATATTTTTATCTATATATTAACTATGTGTCTATCTATCTATCTGTCTTTTTATATATTTTTATTTCAATATATTTGCTTATCCATCTATCTGTCTATCAATCTATTTGTATATCTATTTATTTTATTATCTATCTATGTAACTATCTACCTTCCTATCTATATATAAATATATTTATATAGCTATCTATCTATCTATCTATCTATTTTATTATCTATCAGTCTATTAGTCAATATTTCTATTTGTCTATCTAACAATTTTAATAGCAATTTGCCTTTATATATATATATTTATATATATTTCTATCTATCTCTCTATCTGCCTATTTACTATTTGTCTATATGTCTATCTATTTATTTTTCTATTTATCTATCTATTTATTTATGTCTATTTGTCTATCTATCTATATGTCTATCTGTCTATCTTTTTATCTGTATATCTAAATATCTATAAATCTGTTGATCTATATATCTATATGACAGTTTATATATCTATCTATTTGTCTATTTATCTATTTGTCTATATATATCTACAATCTGTCTATCTGTATAACTATCATTTTGAGTATATATATATCTTCCTATCTGTATATCTGTTTATCTATCTATGTATCTAGTAGTTGATATATCTATCTATCTTTCTATTTATCTATATATTTATCTATTTGTTTGTCTGTCTGTGTGTATGTCTGTGTATTTATCTATATATCTATTTATCTATTTTTCGATCTAGGTATTTTTATTTCTCTCTGTCTATCAATTTCTCGATCTAGTTATCTTTCTATCTCTTTATCTATTTATATGTCTATCTATGAAAATTTCTATCTATCTTTCTAGCTATCTATCTATCTTTCTTTCTATGTGTATATCTATTTACATTTTTATGTATCTTTCTATCTATCAAACTATATATCTATCTATCCATCTATATAAATGTCTTTATGTCTATCTCTCAATTTATCAATTTGTCTATTTGTGTTTTAGTCTTCGTATATATCTAACTATATATCTATCGATGACTATTTAAATATCTTTCTATTTATCTCTCGATCTATCTGTTTATCTATTTATCTATCATTCTTTTTATCTATCTAAATATCTATTTGTTTATCAATCTATCTATTTATCTATAAGTCTATCTGTATATCTACCTATCTTTATATCTATCTATATTTCAATATATTTATTTTTTAAATGTTTATCTATCTGTATAACTATCTATATATCTATCATATTTATCAAATTGTCCATTTTTCAAATTATCCTTATATCATTCTTTCTATCTTTGTATCTGTCTATCTGTCTATTTATATGTCTGTCTATTTATTTTTCATTCTATCTATTTGTCTATCTATCTATCTTTATATCTAGTTATCTCCATGTCTATCTATCTATCAATCTATTTGTCTGTTTATCTATCTATCTATATATTTTTCTATCGATCATTCTATCTATCTATCTATCTATCTGTCTGTCTATCTATCTATCTGTTTATATATTTGGCTATGTAGATGTCAATTTAACTATCTATATATATATCTCTCAATAAATCTGTCTATCTATCTATCTATCTATTTGTCTATCTATCTATCTATCTATAAATTTTTCTATCTTTTTGTCGATCGATCTATTTATTTATCTATTTTTCAATTTATATGTCGATCTATCTATATATCATTCTATCTATCTAACTAACTAACTATCTGTCTGTCTATCTATCTATCTGTCTGTGTGTCTATCTATCTATCTATCTGTCTATCTATATGTCTATCTAGATGTCTATTTATCTATATATCTATCTCTCTATCAATTGATCAATCAATTTGTCTATCAATCTTTCTGTCTATCTATATATCTATCTATATGTCTATCTTTTTGTTTTTCTATCTGGCTATCTATATCTATCTATCTATTTGTGTGTCTGCCTATCTATTTGACAATCAATCTGTCTATTATTCTATCTATCAAACTGTTTATCAATCAATTAATCTATTTGTCTATCTATTTGTCTATCTATCTCTATATATATTTGAATGACTTTCTATCTCTCTATTTATTTATCTATTTATTTATCTGTGTCTATCTATCTATCTGTCTATCTGTATATCTATCTACATGCCTATCCTTCTATTTATCTATTTATCTATCTTTCAATCTATCTATATATACTTCTTTCTTTCTTTCTATCTTTCTATTTATGTATCAATTTATCTATGTGTTTGTTGATCAATCTATCTCTTTATCAATCTGTCATTCTTTCTATATGTCTATCTATGTGATGATCTATATATCTTTTTATCTAACTATCTAAGTATCTATCTATCTATATGTCTATCTAAGTATCTATTTATTTATCTCTCTATCATGCTAACTAACTAACTATCTATCTTTCTATTTGTATATCAATCTATCTCTCTTTTAGTCTATATATCTATCAATCTATATGTCTATCTAAATATTTACCCATTTGTTTATATATCTATCTCTATATCTTTTTGCATATCTATTTATTTAGCTATTTGTCAATCAATCAATCTATCTATCTATCTTTCTTTCTATTATCCTATTTGTCTAATAATATTTCTATTTATATATCAAACTATATGTCTATCTATATATGTATCTATCTATTTGTCTATTTATCTATTTCTCTATCAATGTATCTATATATGTATCTTTCTTTCTATTAATCTATCTGTTTATCTATCTGTATACCTATCTATTTATCTATCTATCTTTCTTTTTATCTATCTATCCATCTTCTATCTATTTATTTATCTCTCTATCTATATGTCTATTATATGTCTATCTATCTATCTGTATATCTATCTATCTAACTATCAATCAGTATATCTATCTATCTATCTATTTAACTATATGCCTATCTATCTTTTTATCTATTTGTCTGTCTATATTTCTATCTGTCTATTTATCTAACTATCTAATGATCTATTTTCTATCTATCTATCTTTCTATCTATCTAACTATCTATCTATCTAACTATCTATCTATCTATTTGTTTATCTCTCTATCTATATGTTCATCCATCTATCTATCTATATGTCTAGCTTTTTAACTATTTATTTGTCTCTATGTTTGTATACCTATCTATCCTTCTATCTTTCTATCTATCTATCTATATTTTTGTCTATCTATCTTTCTATATTTATATCTATCCTTCTATCTATCAATTTGTATAACTATATTATCTATCTATCTAAGAATCTAACTATCTTTCTATCAATCTATCCTTTTACATATCTATCTATCTATCAATTTATTTTTCTCTCTTTAATTATCTAACTAAATATAATTATCTATTTTCTTTCTATCTTTCTCTGTATCTATCTTTTTTTGATCTGTATATATATCTATCTATCTTTATGGCTATCTATCTTTTATCTATATGTTTATATATTTATATTTAAATCTACATATCTTTCTATCGATCAATTTTCTATATATCTATATATCTATCATTTTGTATATCTAACTATCTTTATTTCTATCTATCTTTCTATTGATTTTTCTATCTATCTATCTATCTATCTAGTCATCTATCTTTAAATCTATCTATTTTTTTATTAATCTACTTACATGTCTATCTTTTTCTATATCTATCTATGTTTCTATCTATCTACCTATCTATGTATCTATCTATCTATTCATCTATCTATCTCTCTAATAATCTATTGATCTATCTATCTATATATCTATCATTTTGTCTATCAAATTGTATATGAATTTGTCTATAAAGTATTCAATCAATCTTTCTAATAATCTATCTATCAAACTTTTTATTAATCCATCTATCTATTTGTCGATCTATATGTCTATTAATCTCTTTACCAATCTTTCTATTTATCTATCTATCTTTCATTCATTCATTATATCATTCTATATGTTGGGTAATTTATATGTCTATTTGTCTAATAATCTATTTGTATGTCAATCTATCAGTCTTTCTATCTATTTTTTTCGATCTATTAGTCTATCTATATGTCTATCTATTTGTCTATCTATCTGTATATATATCTTTCTATCTATCATTGTATCTATATGTGTAACTACCTATTTATCTATCTTTCTAGCTATCTACCTATATATCTATCTATCTATTTGTTTGTCTCTCTATCTATCATTTTTTATATTTTTTTGTCTATCAATCTATCTCTCTATCTTTATGTTTATCAATATATCTGTCTATCTTTCAATGTGTCTATTTGTGTTTCTGTCTATCAATCTATACGTTTATCTACCTGTGTATATTTCTATTTATCTATTTATTTGTCTATCTATCGGTCTATCTATTTGTCTATCTATATATCTTTCATTCTATCCATCTATCTAACTCTCTATATATATGTCTATATAATTGTATATCTATCTCTCTATATATTTGCCTATCTTTTTGTCTATCTACCTATTTATTTATATCTATTTATATATCTATTTATCTACTGTTTTTATGTCTATTTATTAATCTATCAATATGTCAAACTATATTGGTATTTATCTGACCATTTATCTATCTATCTATCTACCTATCTATATATGTTTCTATCTATCTATCAACCTATCTATATATCTATCAATATATCTATTTATCTATCTATATATCTATTTATTTATTTATCTATTTTTCTATTTATCTATGTATCTATCTAATAATATGTATATCTTTCTATCTATTTATCTCTCTATTAATCTATGTATCAATCTGCATATTTTACTGCCTATCTTTCTTTGTATCTTGCTATTTCTCTATAAATTAGTCTGTGTGTCTTTCTATAAATTTTTTAAATATATAAGTCATTCTATCTATCATCTTTTTTGTCTATTTGTTTTTCTATTTATATATCTATCTATGCATATGTCTGTGTATTTGTTTCTCTCTCTATCTATCTATATAATTATATATCAGCCTATCTTTTTATCTATCTATCTATCTATCTGTCTATATTACATTCTATTTATTGATTTATCTTTTTAGATATTTGTATATCTATCTATTTTCTATCTGTATATCTATTTGTCAATCTATAAATGTATCTAATTATGTATCAATCTATATATCTTTCTATCTATGTATTTATCTATATATATATATATATATATATATATATATATATATATATATATATATATATCTATCTATCTATCTATATATCTATTTGTATCTCTATTTATCTATATGTGTATCTATCTATCGATCAATATCTCTATTTGTCTGCCAATATATCTATCTATCAATCAATCAATCAAATTGTCTATCTTTCTATCTATCTGTAGATATATATATATATATATATTTTTTGTCTATGTATCTGCATATATATATATATATCTGGCTGTCTATCAATGTATTTAACTATTTATTTGTTTATCTATGTGTTTATCTATTTGTCTATCTATGTATCTATCTTTTTTTTTGAAAGGTTTATTTTATTAAAACTTATACCCTCTCTTTTGGCGGAGGAATACCATTTTTACAAGCTATAAAACTACCCTTTGCCCCCTTACACCCTTTTAAATTACAAAAAAGAAATCTCTAAATTCTACCATTCTAGGTACACTTTATGGAAAGCATAAGAGATGATCTCTTAATCTTTTAAAAGCTATTTTGTTATGGCATTTTCTTCTTTTCCCAAGTCCTTTAGGTGCTAATTGTTCTATTTTTCTGAAGAGTAAGATACAATTTCTACTCTTCTTCTCCCCCCCTATTCTGGTTGCTTGTTCTGCATGCTCTTTAATCCTTTTCCTTCTCACATTTCAGCAACTCTTTAATCCTTCTCCTTGCTAGCATACAGCCTGCACCAAATACAAACAAAACACCAAAAAAAACCAGCAAACTAACATAACTCAAACAATATATATATTTTGTTATCCCCTTAGACTTGTGCCCAATTGCCTTTCCAAGTTCCTACAAATCCTAACATATGGATAAGCCATTTTATCCAGCTTAGCTATTCCAACGAATTTATTGGGAGTATCATTCCCATTAAATTCTTGTGTGCCCCTATGTATACCCTCTTTTGCCAACTTGTCTGCTAATGCATTAATCTCCCTATAAATATGTGAGATTGTGGCCTCCAGCTCTTCCATTAATTCTCTTATATTTTCCATATCTACCTCATGTTTCCACATTTGTAATCTATTTGAAGCTAGCCCCTCTAGTGGTTTAGAATCCACCTGAATTTGTATCTTCTTAAGATTTAAACTTTTACAAATCTGAAGCCCCCTGAGCAAGGCCTGTATTTCAGAATGTAAGGCTGAATTAGACTTATTTTTCATAGTAAATGCTTTTATAATCTTACCTTGTGCATCCCTAATCTCTCCCCATCCACCCACTATTCCCATATCTTTATTAAAACTACCGTCTGTGTTAAGAGCAAAGGTTCCATTTGGTGGTTTAATCCAAGAAACTCTTTTCAGACCCAACCATCCCTCTTTCCTAATACTTAGCCTCCATTTAATTCTTAGATTTTTTGATATATTAATGTTAATAGTTTTAATAGGTTTTAAAGCAGAAATAATTGAGATTTCCTTTTTTATATCCTTCAGAATTTCTTCTGAATTCATTTGTATTCCTTCAAACCTACTTTTATTCCTAGCTTTCCATATACACCAAATAATTACTAAGGGAATATTATTACTAAACCAGATTTGAATCTGGCTTTTAGGTTTTTCCTTGTTCCAGTTTATCAATCTATTCTCTAGTTTATAGTTTGGTTGTCCCCCTGTATTATCAAGCTGATTCCATATCTCCCCCGCTATTTTCCCATTTGAAAAAAGATGATCCGTGCTTTCTATTTCTGAGTGACAACATTCGCATCTAGAGACCAACTTTATGCCTTTCCTCTGTATATTAAAATCCACTGGTGTGGCTTTTATGAGTATTCTCCACATTAATATTTTCTTATTCTGTGGAGCATCACCTTTCCAGAAGTTTTTAAATATCGGTCTATGCCTGTGCTTTTTTCTTAATATGTTTTTTGCTGATTTAAGAGTGAATTTTCCTTCTGTGGTTAACATCCATTTCCATCCGCTTTTATTCAATCTAGAATGAGCTTCAACTATCTCTTTTTGCTTTATCATCAATTTCCATGATTTATACGCTTTTTTTGAAACTTTCCATTGCTCATTTTCCCCTCCATACTTGAGACGCATAAAATTTGCCCACAAGCTTTTGTTTTCTTTCAATCTCCACCAGCTTTTGCAGGCCCATGCCTTTGCCATATCTTCAAGACTAGTAAAACCTAGACCTGCTTCCTCCTTGGGAAATCATAAATCCTCCCACTTTCGCCAATGTAATTTTGGCTTACCTTCTTTCTTACCCCATAAAAAATCAGCCATATGCTTTTCCAGTCTCTTTATGATCTTTTTTAAAGGATGCATAACGGTTAGAATATGAGCTAGTGAACCCTGTAAAACATGTGTAATTAGTATAATTCTACCTCCCATGCTTAAGAGATTTTCCTTCCAACCTGCTATTTTATTCTTCATTCTTGCAACTTGATAATTTAAATATTCTTCTTTTAATCTTATTTCATATATAGGACAACCCAGGTACACCAATGCACCTTTCTTCTGGGTGAAACTTGTAATATTCGAAACCCTTTGAGCCACTTTATTTGGTGTTTTTTTTGCAAGCATAAATTGACACTTTTTTTTATTTAGGGTTTGTCTTGTTTCCTCCTCTAGCGTGTGCAGTAGCCCCATCAAATTTAAAAGCGATTTTTTACTGGCATTTGTGAAAATAATAATATCATCTGCATAAGCTAAACAGCAGACTCTGGGGGTATTCTTAGGTTGCCTGAACATTAATATCTTTTCATTTTCCATTTCTACTTTTTAATTTATCAGTAATGTTTCTAAGTAAATATTAAATAAATAAGGTGATAAAGGATCCCCTTGCCTTAGGCCTCTAACAGGCTTAAACTCATTTCCTATTTTCCCAATAATTATTATTTTAACCCATAAAATTGATATGCATCTAATCATTAAATCTATCCCGAACTCCGAAAATCCCATCTTACGCATTATAAAACATAATATTGACCATTCGACCCTGTCAAAGGCTTTTGACAAATCAAGTTATAAAACAACATTATATCCCCTAGCCTTGGCCCCAACTTCTCTCATCATTTCTGACGCTAGGCTTATATTTTTCGATATTAATCTATTCTCAACAAAGCCAGATTGTTCTTGTGAAATTATTTTCGGAAAAATAGGCCTAAGCCTATTTTGTATTAACTTCGTTAAAATCTTATAAATCGAGTTGCACAGGCTAATTGGCCGAAAGTCCTCACATTTCTGTGGGTTTTCGGTTTTAGGAATAAGGACTATGAAAGAGCTAGCTCATGCTTTTGTAATTTCTGCTCCTGCAAATATCCAGGTTATGGCTCGTAACAAATCTGACTTAATTATAGGCCAGCATATCTGGAAGAAAGCATTATTCTAACGATCTGGTCCTGCCGCGCTGTCCTTATTCATATCAAAAACAGCTACCCTTATTTCCTCTTCATCAGGAAATTCAGCCAGTTTTTCATTATCTTTCTCTGTCACTTGTTGTTTTATTTTCTGTATTAAACTATTTCCTTCTCTCCTCGTAATCTCACACAAATGCATTTTTAGGTATCCTTCTAATTGTGTTCTTATCTCTTCTTCTTTTTCAAACCATATACCTTCTGAGTTTTTTATAGCTTTTATCTTTTGTTTTTGAGATTTGATTTTTGCCATAGTGTGAAAAAATTTAGTATTATTATCTCCTTCTTTTAACCACTTAATCCTCGCTCTCTGTTTCCAGAAAACTTCTTTCATATTTAAGCAAAGTCTTAATTCTACCTCTGCCCGACTTAACTCTTTTCTACTCTCTTCATTTTGATCTTTCTCGTATTTTATTTCACTATTCTCGACCTTCTCCTCTGCCTGTATTATATTCCTATTTATATTACCAAATACTTCCTTATTCCATGTGGTCAATCTAATTTTTAGTCTACGCATTTTTATTTCTAAGCTTTGTAGTGGATTGCCTATGGCTTTTTCTGCCAATGAAGTTTTCACTATTGTTAAAAAATTTTCATGCAAGCCCCACAAATTTTAAAATTTAAATGTTTTCTTTGGCTTATAATTATACTGGTAAATCAAGAGGAAAGGACTATGATCTTAGCAGGTTCTATTTAAATGTTTAATAGTTGTAGACCCATGAGAATCTATCCATTTAGCATTAAATAAAAACCTATCCAGTCTAGCCCAAATTGCTCCCCGCTTTTTCCAGTTATTACACCATGTATATTTTGCCCCTATATAATCAAGTTCTATTAAATTGGCATTAGCGATTGCCTCATTAAACTGTGACATTGCCGCTGTATCGGCATGTCTTCCTCCTTTTTTCTCACTAGGGCATCTTATTATGTTAAAATCACCTCCAAAAATCCATGGAGAATCCTTTACCGCGATTTCTTTTATATCCTACCATAGTGTTTTCCTCTCTTCTTTAGAATTTTTTGCATAAACAGCTGACATTAAAATTTCTGTGTTACTAACAATTTTAGAGTGTAATATTTGTTCTGTGTCTTTTAAGATTATGAGGTCTATATTATCCCTCCACATAATCCAGATTTTCCCATTTACATTTGTTATGGCATTATCAAATCTCATTATCCCTTTATAATGGTCTAATTTGTTTTTATCTACCATTGGTTCAGTTATAATTAATATTCTTAGTTTATGAATTTTAATGAGTTTTTTTAATCTATTTAAGGTGGGTGTGTTAGCCATCCCCCTTATATTCCAATATAAACAACTAAACATTACCTGCTGATTTTGACTGCGCTCTCGTTCTACACTTTGAATCGTATTGCATATTCTTATACTTCTTCATGTGCCTTGCGGGTTTTGTTACACTAGAGACCGGTTCCATAATCTGTTCCTTTAAAATTTTTCCAAGCAGTAACGGCATTACTTTCAGCTCCTCCATAGCCTCTTTCCTTGTATATGTATCCTATTTACTTATGGCCATTTCTAGATCATCCTTAGAAGACTTCATTTCCATCCTTTCCGTGGCCTTGCTTTGAGGTGGTAAGTTCCAGCTTTTCACTTCGAACTCCTCCTCTGAAAAATCCAGCACGTCTTCCTCCATCCAGCTTAAATCCTCCTCCTTGTCTCTTGCATTCCTCCTAGTCCTAACCTTCTTAACTTGCCTCTTGTATCTTGGTTTCGGTAAGTCCCAAGCACAGCCATCCTCTTGGTGCTCCATTTTCATTTCCTCTCCGATGATGCAAAAATCACCACCCGAGGCTTTTTCCTTGCTTCCCTCTTCCATGCCTACATCCCCTTCTTGGCTTGTCTTCCTATGATTGCTGTTTTTTATAGAATCTTCTTTACCTTCCTCCCCTGAGCTCTTAGCATCAAGCTCTTTTGGTGACTCAGTCAAGGTCTCAAAAATTTGTGTGGAAACTTTGCCCGTACTTTCCTTCCTTATCCATTTCTGCACCTTGGTTTTACCTGCATTTTCTTTAACATTTTCGCATCGTTCTAAACTCATTTTGCATTCAACCTCATCGTGACCCAATCTTTTACATAATATACAATATCGAGGAAAGTATTCTGGGAAAATCGTTTGCCAAAATCCATTATTATCATCGCTACCTATCCACAGTTTGTGTGGGGGTATCGACAGCAAACTCGTCTCTACACAGAGACGAGCACAGTGAGGTCGAGACATTGAGGCAGTAGCCTCCTTCATTCTCATCGGTTTGCCCACACACGAAGCAATAGAAAAGAGAGTCGCCTTATTATAGAAGGGTAGGGGAAGATTCGGGAGTAGAAACCATACCGGTGCAATGGGTGATTCTTCCAGCGGGGTGAACTCGTTTGTCCATTTTAGCATGCGCATGGGAAAGCCTTTGATGTACCACATACCTCGCATCCATATTCTATAATAATCTTCTTCCTCCGAGAGTTGCAGAAAAATATGCTTTGAGTCAAAATCTCACGTTTTTACTGCCCCTTTAAGCTTTAGTGAGGAGAGGAAGTCTCGAATGTCTTTAAAACTCGGTCGGCAATGTGAAACTTCCCAACCAAAGTCCATTCGAAGGGTTCTGCCATTCTTGCAAGTTCGGCTGGAGAGAAAAAGACCGCCGACAAGCCTTGCTTGTTCCCGAAAGAGGGAGAAGTGTGCGCGGGCCCTTGCAATATTGAAGCAAATGACTTCCTATGTGCTAGGAAGTCCTCTTGCCCCATTTTGAGCTTGAAATTGGCTATATTCTACCCAAATTTTGCACTTTCTCTCTCTAGAATTCGAGTTTTCTCTTTCTAGAAGTTGAGAGCATTTTTGAAGAAGCTAGAAGAGATTATCTATGTATCTATCTATCTTCCTAACTATCTATATATCTATCTATTTATCTATGAAACTATCTATCTATATTTTTATCAATCTATCAATCAATCTATCTTTCTATGAGTCTATCTATCTAACTACCTATTTGTATATTTGTCTATATATATATATATATATATATATATATATATATATATATATATATATATATTAGTCTATCTATTTTTCTATCTTTCTTTCTATCAATCTGTCTATATTTCTTTCTATATTTTTATATATCTATTTGTCTATATATGTATATCTATCTATCTATCTATATTTTTTTCTATAGGTCTATCTATATATCTATCTATCTTTGTATCTATCTATCTTTATATCAATCTATCTTTTAATCTGAATATCAATATGTTTATTAATCTGTATATCAATCTCGATATCAATCTATCTATACATATGTCTATCTATCTATGTATCTATCTATTTTTCTATCGATCTATATATCTTTCTATCTATATTCTTATATATATATATATATATATATATATATATATATATATATATATATCTAATTAACTAACTAGATGTATATCTATCTATAAAACTATCTGTCTATATGTCTTTATTTCTCTCTATCTATATATCTTTTTTCAATCTATCATTCTATCTATCTATTATTCTATTTATCTATATACAAATCTATCTATCAATTTGTATGTCTATCTATTAATATATCTATCGGTCCATCTATCTATCTTTCTATCTATCTATCTTTCTATTTATCTGTCAATCTAGCTATTTGTGTCTATCTGTTTATCTATCCATCTATCTTTCTTTCTATGTTTCTATCTTTCACTCTATCAATCTATATTATTTCTATCAATCTATCTGCCTATCTATTTGTCTATGTAACTATCGATCAATCTATTTATCTATCTATCAATTATTCTATCTTTCTATCTCTATATTTATCTATGTATCTATCTATTTATGTATCTATGTGTCTATCTACCTATCTCTCTATTTATTTATCTATCTATCTATATTTATATCAATATGCAAATCTATCTCTCAATCAATTTAACTATCAATCAATTTATCCATCTATCTATCTATCTATCTATGTATCTATCTATCTATCTTTCTTTCTTTCTATATACCTATCTATCTCTTTATCTATCTAACTATCTATCTATTTGTCTATCAATATGTCTTTTTATCTATCTATCTATCTACATATCTTTCTTTCGATCTATATTTCTATCTATCTGTCTATTTATCTTACTTTTTATCTGTAAATCAATCTATCAATCTATTTGTATGTCATTTTGTCTATATATCTATCTATCTATTTATCTTTCTAACTGTCTATATATCTATCTATCTTTCTATCTATCTATTTGTATTATTTTATCTATCTATTTGTCTATCTATTTGTTTATCTATTTGTCTATCTTTCGATCTAACTATTTATCTATACATCTTTCTATCTTACTATCTTTCTATCTGCATATCTATCTATCTATCTATCATTCTATTTATGTATCAATCTATCTATCTATCTATTTATCTATCTATCTATCTATATGTATTAACATCAATTTTTTTTATCAATCTATATATAAATCTATCTATCAATCTATCTATCAATCGAAATATCAATTTTCCTATCAATCTATCTTTACATCTTTATATTAATCTATCTATCTATTTGTCTTAAAATTAATTAATGAATCTGTTTATCTATATATCTATCTATCTATTTATCTATCTTTATTTCTATGTATTTGTCTGTCAAGCTATCTAATTTTAGTGTATTAATCTACCAACCTGTCTATCTATCTATAAGTTAGCCTTTCTATCAGTTTATCAGTCTACCTATCAAATAATCAATCAATCTCTCTATCTATCTATTCGTCTGTCTATCTATCTATCTATCTATCTATCATTCTTTCTATCTTTTTATCTGTCTATCTATATATTTCTGTCTATCAATATATCTACCTTTCTTTCTATATGTCTATTTGTCTGTCTTTCTTTCTTTCAATATGTCTATTTGTCTATCAATCTATCTATACATCTGTCTAATTATTTTTCTATCTAGCTATCTATCTATTGATCTATCTATCTATCTATCTATCTATCTGTCTATTTATCATTCTATCTATCATTCTGTCTATCCAACTATATGTCTGTCTAAATATCTATTTATCTATCAGTTTATCTATCTCTCTATTCATCTGTCTATTTATGTTTCTATATATATGTTTATCTATCTGTCTATATATCTAACTATCTATCTATCTAGCTATTTGTTTATCTACCATCAATCAATCAATCTATATTTTTCTTTATGTATCTATCTATATCTGTCTATTTATCCATATCTATCTAACTATTTGTGTGTCTATTTCTCTATATATTTATCTATATCTGTCTATTTATTTGTTTAATAATATGTCAATCTATCTGTCTACCTATCTATCTATTTGTTTATATATCTCTCAATCTATGTATTTTTCTATCTATCTATCATTCTATCTATTAATCTGTCTATTTATTGACTATCTATCTATCTATCTATCTTTCTTTCTATCTTTCAATTTGTCTGTAAATTTATTTGTGAGTTTGTCTATAAATCAATATTCTATCTATTAGTCAGTATTTATATCTATCTATCTATTTTTTTATCTATGTCTATCCATCAATCTATCTATCTATCTATATATTGCCTAGCTATCTGTCTATCTATCTATCTATTTATCTATCTATCTATCTATATATCTAATTATCTGTCTATCTATTTGTCTATCTATCTGTCTATCTATATGTCTGTCTATCTATCTATCACTCTATTTATCTATCTATTATTTGTCTGTCTATTTTTCTATCTATCTATATATCTATGAATGTATGTAGCTATTTATATGTCAATCTATCTACCTATCTATCTTTTTATATATCTAACTGTCAATGAATCTATCTCTCTATGAATCTATGTATAAATTAGACTATCTATATGTCTATCAATATATTTATCTAACTAACTATGTATCTATGTATCTATCTATTTATTTGTATATCTCTATGTCTATTTATTTGTCTATTAATTTGTCTATTTATCTGTCTATCTATCTATCTACCTATCTATCTTCTTATCTATCTGTCTCTCTATCTATCTAACTATATGTCTCTCTATTTTTCAATCTTTTAGTCAATATATCTTTATATCTATCAATCAATCTATCAATCTTTATGTTTGACTATCTGTTATTCTAACTGTCTATCTATCTAATTGTTTATATGTATGTCTATCTTTCATTCTATTTTTCTATCTATGTATATATTTTTTCTATCTTTTTATAGATATAATTATCTATCTATCAATATATCTATCTGTCTATATATTTGTCTTTTTATCTATCTATATATATGTCTACCTATATATCTTTGTATATATCTGTCTATCTATCTATGTATCAATCTATCTATTTATCTTTATATCAATCTCTATCTATATATCTATAAATATGTCTATCAATCAATTTATCAATCTATCTATCAAACTATCTTTCTATCTATCTATGTATCTATCTATCTATCTGTTTATCTACCTATCTTTCTATCAATATTCTAATATATATATATATATATATATATCTATGTATCTATCTATCTACCTGTGTGTATATCTATCTACATGTCTATCTATCTAACTTTCTTTCTATTTATCTATCTTTGTATCTATCTATCTATTTATCATTCTATCTATCTTTCTATCTATTTGTCTATCTATCTTTCTATTTATCTATCTACATATCTATTTGTCTATTTGTCTATCTATCTATCTATCTATCTTTCTGTCTATCAATCTATCTATATTTTTATTTATCTATCTATCTATATATTTCTCTATGTATCTGTCTATTTATATATCTAGCTGTCTATATTTCCATATGTATATCTATCTATCTAATTATATATTTGTTTTTGTATCTTTCTGTGAATCTATCTATCTATCTATCTACCTATCTATTTATCTTTCTATCCATAGTTATATTGATCAATCAATCAATTTATCTATTAATCTTTCTATCAATCTAAATATCATTTTATCTATTAATCTATTTATTCATCTGAATATCTATATATCTATTTGTCTATTAATAAAACTATCAATATGTTTATCTATTTGTTTATCTATCCACATATATATCTATTTTTCTTTCTATCTATTTGTCTATGAATCTATCTATTTTTCTATCTATTACTCTATCAGTTAGTTTGTATGTCTATCTATTAGTCTTTCTATCTATATATGTGTATGTCTGTCTATCTATCTATATATTTATATATTTATCTATCTATTTATTTATATATTTATCTATCTATCTGTTTGTCTATCTTTTTTGTCTATCTATTTTTCTATATATATCTATCTATCTATCTGTTTGTGTATCTATCTATCTATATGTATATAAATCTGTCTATCTATCTTTTTATCTATCTATTTTTCTATCTAATTATCTATCTGTCTGTCTGTCTATATATATGTCAATAAATCTATCTATCAATCTGTATATCTATCATTCATTATATATATATATATATATATATATATATCTCTATCTATCTATCTATTTATTTATTTGACTATCTATCTAATAATCAATCGATTAATCAATAATTCTATCTATATGTCTATCTATCATCTATCTATTAATCTATCATTTAATCAGCCTATTTATCTGTATATCTAACTATATTTAATTCTTTCTATTTTTCTATTTGTCTATCAATTTATCTGTGTCTTTCTATCAATATTTTTATATTTTCTATATGTCAGTCTATCTATCTATCTATATATCTATATGATTATCTATCAATCAATCAATCAATCTGTCTATCTATCTATCTATTAATTTATCTAATTATCTATCTATATGTCTATCTATATGTATATCTATCTGTTTATCTATCTATTTGTCTATTTATCTATCAATCACTCAATTTATCTATATATTATTTTTCTATCTATCTTTCTAACTATCTGTTTATCGATCTATTTATCTATCTATCTGTCTATCTTTCGGTCTAAATCTATATATATATATATATATTTGTCTATCAATCAATCTGTATATCTATATTTATATTGGTATATCTATTTATCCTACTATATGTCTATCTATCTTTGTAATTATCAAACTATTTTTCTATCTTTCTAACTCCTTATCTATCTATTTATGATTATATTTTTCTATCTATCTATCTATTTATATATCGATTTTTCATCTGTCTAATTGTCTATCTATCAATCTATATATCTATCGATGTGTATGTTTATCTATCTATCTATGTATTTATTGGTCTCTTTATATATCTATCTATATATTTATCCTTTGCCTACCTATCTATCTCCCAATATTTATTTTAATCTATATGTCTATCTATCTAACTAACTAAATGTCTATCTATGTTTATATATATATATATATATATATATATATATTTATATAACTATCTAACTATCTCTCTATCTAACTATCAATCTATTTGTTTATATATCTATCTTGTTATCAGTCTATCTATATGCCTATCTATCTATTTGTCTATATGTCTCTCTATCTTTTAATCTATCTTGTGGTCTTTCTATATGTATATATTTCTAGATTTCTATTTGTATATCGATCTGTCTAACTATTAGTCTTTATATCTTTCCTTGTATCTATCAATCTATCTAACTATCTTTTTATCTATCAATCTATTTTTATATTTATCTTATATCAATCTTTCTATTTATCTTTTTATCAATATGTCTATCAATATATAGATCCATCAATCTATCTATCTATCAATGTATCTATTTTCTAACTTTCTATCTATATATCTATCTATATATCTTTCTATCTATCTTTATATATATATATATATATATATATATATATCTATCTATCTATCTATCTATCTATCTAACTATATTTCTAGCTATCTATCTATCTATCTATTTCTCGATGTATTTATATATTTATCGATCTATCTGTCTTTCTAACTATCTATTTATCTATTTTTTGAACTATCTTTCTTTCTATCTATCTTCCTATTTATCTGTATATCTATCTATCTATCTATTTATCTATTTGTTTATTTTTCTTTCTTTCTACACACACACACACACATATATATATATATATATATCTATCTATCAATCTTTGTGTTTATCTATCATTCTATATTTCTATCTATCTAACTATCTAATTATTTTTCTATCTATCTGACATTCTATATATCTATCTGTCTATAAACCTATCTATTTTTTATCTATCTTTTTATCTATCTATCTATATTTATATCAATGTATCTATCTATATATCTATTTGTTTAAATATCTTTTTATCTATCTATCTATCTAATTATTTTTTATCTATCTATTTGTCTATCTTTGTGTCTATGTATCTGCCTATCAATTCATCAATCTATCTGTCTAATAATATATGGATTTACAAATCTATATATATATATATATATATATATATTTATTTATTTATTTATTTATTTATTTATTTATATATTTATTTATATTTGTGTATCTATCAATCTATCTATCTATATATGTATGAATCTATCTATCAATCTATTTATCAATATGTATATCAATTTGTATATCATTCTTTCTATCCATCAATCAATCTATCTGTCTATCAATATTATTATCTATCTATTTATTAATCTCTCTATTTTTATATCAATCTATATATCATTCTTTCAATATTTGTATCTGTTTATACATCTATTTGTCTATTTGTCTATCAATCTTTATATCTCTCTTTTTATCTATCTATTTTTCTATCTATCAATCTATATGTATATCTTTCTCTCTATCTATCAATCTATTTATTTGTATATCAACGTGTCTATCAATTTGTCTATTTATCTGTATATCTATCTCTCTATCTTATCTATCTATCTATATGTCTATTCATTTTTCTATCTATCTATTAAACTATATGTCTATCTATCTAAATATCTATCTCTAACTATATGTATATCTATCTATCTATTTATCTATATATCTATTTATTTATCAATCTAACTATTTGTCTAACTATCTATCAATCGATATTTTTTTATTTATCTATCTATCTATCCTTTTGTCTCTATATATATATATATATATATATATATATATATACCTCTCTAACAATCTATCTGTCTATCTATATATCTGTCTAACTATTTGTCTATCAATATGTCCATCTATTTGTCTATATATCTGTCTATCTATCTATTTAGGTAAATATCTATCTATCTATCTGTACATCTGCATATCTATCTCTAAATCTATCTATTTATCTGTCTAACACTATTTGTCTATCAATATGTCCAACTATTTGTTTATCTGTCTATCTATCTATCTATATATTTATCTATCTATCTATAAATCTACATATCTATCATAAAATCTATCTATTTATCTATCTATTTATCATTTCATTTATTTGTTTATCTCTCTCTCTATATATCTATCTATCTATGTATCTCTCAGATAATCTATATAACTGTCTATCTATTTATCTATGAACCTATCTATAAATCTATCTATTAATCTGTATATCTCTTTATATATCTTTCTTTCTATCTTTATATATCTTTCTTTCTATCTTTATATTTATCAGTCAATTTATTTATGTGCCTGTATATCAATATGTATGTTTGTCTATCCATAAATATTTTATCAGCCTGTATGTCTGTGTATTTGTCTGTCTATCTGTTTATCTATTTATCTATCTATCTTTCTTTCTATCTATGTTTCAATCGATCTATCTGTCTATCTATTTGTGTATCAATCTATAAATCTGTCTATCTTTCTTTCTTTATATTTGTCTATCTATTTGTATATATATCTATCTATCTATATGTCTATCTATCAGTCTAACTTTCGATCTATCTATTTATTTGTCTATCACCCTATTTATATGTATATCTATCTATTTATCTATATATATATATATATATATATCTATCTGTATGTCTGTCTATCGATTATCATATCTATTTGTCTATCTTTTTATCTACATATCTGTCTACCTATCTATTTATCTATATGTATCTTTATCTATCTGTCAGTCTGTTGGTCTTTCTATCTTTCTTTCTATCTATCTGTCTATCGATCTATTTATCTATCTATATCACTATATGTCTATCTATCTATGTATCTATCTATATATCTACTTATCTATCTTTATGTATATCTATCTATATATCTATATATCTATATATCTATATATCTATCTATTTATCTATCTATCTATCTGTCTATCTCTCTATCTTTCAATATATATATCTATTTGTCTGTCTATCTATCTGTCTATCAATCTATCTATCTTTTTATCTATATCTCTATAATCTATCTATTTATTAGTCTATCTATATATTTATCTATCTGTGTATCTTGTGTCTATCTATCTATTATCTATCTACTTATTTATTTATATATCAATCTATCTAACTAACTAACTATCTATCTATCTATCTATCTATAATTCTATCTAGCTATCTATCTATTTATCTATTAGTCTATCTATCTATATATCTGGTTGTATATCTATCTATTTGTCTCTTTATCTATCTGTCTGTCTATCTATCTATCTATTTGTCTATCTATCTATCTATTTATCTTTCGATTTTTCTATGTATTTATCTATCTGTCAATCTATTTGTCCTTGTATCTTTCTCTCTATCTATCTATCTTTCATATTTTCAATCAATCAATCTATCCATCAATATGTCTATCAAAAATTCTATTAATCTATCTATCAATCTATCTATCCATTTGTCTATCTATCTATCTATGTATTTGACTATTTATTTGTCTTTCAATAAACTTATTAATATGCCTATCTATTTGTATATCTATCATTCTATCTTTCTGTCTCTCTATTTGTTTACATATATATATGTCTATCTATCTATTAATCTACTTGTCTGTTTGTCGGTCAATCTATCTATCTATCTATCTATCTGGCTATCTATTTGTTTATCTATCTATCTATTTATATATATATCTATCTATCTGCCTATCTATCTTTCTATCAAAATGACTATCTATTGGCTTATCTATCTGTATATATATCTCTCTATCTATTTATTTAACTATCTTTTTATCTATCTGTCTATCAATCAATCAATCTATCTATCATTCATTCTTTCTTTTTTTCTTTCTTTCTATTTATCTATCAATTTTTTTATGTGCCTATCTATCAAACTATTTGTCTATCTATTTGTTGGTCTTTCTATTTGTTTGTCTGTAAGTTTATTTGTTTATATATATATATATATATATATCTCTCTCTCTCTCTCTCTCTCCTCTCTCTCTCTCTCTATCTGTCTATCTATTATTCTATCTATCTGTCTATTATCTATCTATGTATTAGTCTACCTATCTGTCTATCTATGTGTCTATCTTTCTATCTATATTTCTGTATATCTATCTACCTATCTATCTATTTATCTATCTGTCTATTTATCTAACTATTTGCCTATATATCTATCTATCTATCTTTATTTCATTCTGTTTATCTTTTTATCTTATCATATGTCTATCTATCTATCTATTTGTCTATCTATCTATTTATCTATCTATATATCTATATATCTATCTAGCTATCTATCTGGCTATCTATCTATTTGTTTATATATATATATATATATATGTATATGTATATTTATCTATCTGTCTATCTATCTATCTATTTGTCTATGTATCTTTCTATTTATTTGTCTATCTATATATATGTCTATCGGTCTTTTTTCTGTCTGCCTATCTATCTATCTCTCTATTATTCTGTCTATCTATCTTTCTATCTAACTATCAATCTATTTCTCTTTCAATCTATCTGTATATCTATCTTTCTATCTATCTATTTATCTATCATTCTATTTGTTTATCTATCTTTCTATCGGTCTATCTAATTGTCTATCTATCTATCTATATTTCTATCTATTTTTGAGTCTATCTACACTATAAGAAAATGTCTCTTTAGTTATGAAAAATTAGCTTTGGAAATAATCCCTATCTAATTAGCAAGGGATCAGCTAGGGAATAGCAATAGATGTTTTATTTTACATTAAATTTCTAATTTATGATGAATTTGAGATGGAATAGAAATAGATATTTTTGATTTAAAATTCTCCTTAGCTAAAATTATCATAAATTTTCATGCACAGAATGTCGAGCACTTTAACACCTTTAGAGATGGGTTTTACGTAGTTAATTAGTTCGAGACAAAATCCCTAACTAACTAAAATTATTATAATTTTTTTATGATTTTATATTTAATTGCAAGTGATTCTTCCTTAAATTCTATTTTTTTACAAAATATATCCATTTAACTGGGGATTTTTCCGTAGTTATTTGGGCTGGGGATATTTTTCATTACTAATCTTTAATGATTTATTTTTTTAAATATTATTTCTTTTAATATTATATTTAATTTTGTATATTAAAGGTACACATGACATGGTCTATAGATGAGTGATCCTTGAGAGACACATTTTCCTCCTATAATTTTAAAAATAAGTTATTATAAATAAATAATTTCAAATATATATAAATATGAATACAAATTTATATTAATAAAGACTAAAATAACTATTTTTATGATTATAAAATATTTAAAAATTTATACAAAATATTTTTTAAAAATATTTAATTATGATATTAAAATAATTATATTAAAAAACATTAAATAATAAATTATAAATTATAATAACTTTTATGATATTTTAATTAATTAATCAACATACATAAATATTATTATAATAAAAACCTAAAATAATTAATTGTATACTTAAAATAAAAAAATTATAAAAATATCTGAATTACTGAATAAACAAGTAAATATTTATATTATTTAAAGCAAAAAAATATGTTTATGATTATAGGAATCTTTTAAAAAAATAATACAAAAAGATTTAAATTTTTTGAAACATAAAAAAATTTCAAAATTTTCATAAAATTTAAAAGAAAAAAAATTTATATTTAAAGATTAATACATAGATGTTTTGATTGCATCAAAAAAAATTCTATGATTTAAAAAATGAACATCTTAGTGTGGTTATTAAATTAAAAGAACACTTCAAGTCTTTTTTTAGGGTTTTTAAAAATTATTTAAAATATTACTAAACAAATTCTTTTGTCCTAAAATTACTTTAATTTATTTTTACCCCGGTAAACACTTTTGAAAAGTACTACTAAACTAACCCAAAGTTGATTTGAATTCATGTTTTATTTTTTGGGTCTATTGAAATTTATAAGAATTAAATAATTGAGTTAGATCTTTACTATTATCTTTTAATATTCCATTTTTATTAATCCATAGATGTTTTGATTGCATCAAAAAAAATTTAATGATAAAAAAATTAAATATCTTAGTGTGGTTATTAATTTAAAAGAACACTTCAAGTCTTTTTTTAGGGTTTTTAAAAATTATTTAAAATATTACTAAAAAAATGTTGTCCTAAAATTACTTTAATTTATCTTTAGCCCGATAAACACTTTTGAAAAAGTACTACCAAACTAACCCAAAGTTGATTTGAATTCAAGTTTTATTTTTTGTCACTATTGAAATTTATAAGAATTAAATAATTGAGTTAGATCTTTACTATTATCTTTTAATATTCCATTTTTATTAAAATAATAAATATATCTTTTTTTAATGATCATCTCACTTTAAATAATTTTTGTTATTTTATAAATTATAAATTATATCAATTAATATTAAATTTATGTTCCTTTATAATTATTTCATATTATATTATAAAAAATAAATTGAATTCTCAAAAATGTATAACCATAACACACACACACACACACACACATACATACATATATATGGAATACTATATTATAATATAATATTATTTTTTTATGAATTAATATTATAAATTTATCCATAAATTTAAAATAATATGAAATGTTATAAATTTTTTATGGTTATACATTTAAATAACTTATTTATGGTTATATTAAATAATTTTTTTTTAATAAATGAAATAATATGAAAATTGGATAACCAATTATTAGTTTTCATGGTTATTAGTAATCTAATTTTTTTAATCATCATTTTTATAACCATTTATAAATTTTTTTACTGAAATTCATTTCATTAATTTAAAATTAATATTACAAAAATTAACCATTAAAATTTTATAAATTATTAACAATAAATTTATTTTTTAATGAAATAATATCATTTATGGTTAATACAAATCTATTTCATTTTTTATTTAAATTATTTAATTTTTATAATTTTAGTTTACTTTTATATTTTTGTCTCTTTTTTTTGATATATTTACATCCATTTTTTATTTATAGTTTCAATGAAAAAAGAAAATTCTAAGACATTCAAGCTTAACCCATTTTTTCTATCTTTGCGAAGAGGAAGAGAGGAGAAGCAAAGAGGGACTACGGGAGCAACCTACAAATTCTAGCTCTTCTTGTTACCAGGTAAGATTACCATTACTCTTCTCCTTCATAATACTAAATACATTTCTCTATCTCTCTCAATTTGATTACCACCAGCGGATTTTGGTATATAGAAATTACTCGGTTTTAATTTTTTTTTCATTTTTCCCTAATTTTTCTTCTTCTTTCTCATATTTTCGCATCACTTATATTTTTTTGACTATTCACCATTAATGAAACAACATACGATTAGTGTAAACTTTGTTCTTTTAGTGATTAATTTTTTAGGATTTTATGGATTTCAAATACTAACTATATGCTTATTTTTTTCTGCTTCTGTAACTTAAGAATAAAAAATTTTGCTTAATGTATTCTACTTCAGTAACTTAAGAAAAAAAATCACAATGTTTATGGGTTCTATTTTGATTGTCTCTAAAAATATTATAAATAGATAACATTATATTTAAACTTTTATATATTTATAAAATCATATGACATTATATATAAATGTCTATACTTTAATATATATAAATGTATTACATTATATATAAACATTGATATGCTTATATAATCATATAATGTTATATATAGATATTTATACATATGTATAAATGTTTATAAATATTTATACAACATTTACATAAAACAATCCATTTATATTATTTTTTATATAACATTTATATAACATATAAAATGGTTATAGATATCTGTAACCATTTATATAACATATAAATTTTTATATAAATATATAATGTTTATATAAATGTGATATATATACTATATAATTTTTATAAAAGTGTTAAATATATATATATATATATATATATATGTAACATTTATAAAAATATTTTAAACACAACATTATATCTAAACACTTGTATATTTATATAATAATGCCATTATATATAAATGTTTATACTTTAATATATATGTGCAACTACGATAATAGTGATGTGCAATATGATGCTTGTATGCATCCACAAAAGATTATCTTTAAAATTTTATTTCATATGAAGAAATGATAAATCATAGAGGGATATTTTTAACTAAATATACAAGTTGATAAATCATTTGTTATAGTAATATGATAAATCATTTGTTATCCCACAAATTGAAGTTCTGGTAATAAATTAAACATAATTTGGATTCTCCCCAAATTTTAGTTTCTACCCAAATCATATAAATGAAGTGCTAGCTATTGTGACATATTACTATGAACGACCATGCACACTATCAACAAAAACAATACTACACAACTACAATGCCTATTGTGCAATTGAGGTGCCTACTACCATCCAGAAACTCACACACAACCATGCAACATCCTTTTTATGGAATTGATACTCGTCTCACACAGTATGTGAAGGTAGTAATGGGGCGTTACTGCGGCATGTATGCCCATGTCCTCTATGTCGACACAATGTATGTTCTCTCATTTTTTAGGATTTTGAATCCTTACATGCATCAAGGTTTGTTTTACTTAGAGTTTTGGCTTTGATACTATGCATAATTCTATGCCAACCATAAAACTTGATGAAAAACTCTTAGGAAAAAAATAACAAGCAATCCTTTCATTTAATATAATGGGCCAATGAATAGAAGTAGTCAAAATGTTATGTGCTTCCATCAATAATAACATAGAAATAATAAAAAAAGTAAAAAATACAAAAGGTATGATTATTAACTAGAATAATTAGTATTAATTAATATATTTTTAATTTTTCTACAATATTAATAGTTAACATCAAATATTTTAGTTAAGGATATATATATGAATTTAACAAAATTATACAAGTGATATAACTACATAGCTCTATAATGGGATAGGGAATCAAATAGCCAGACAATTCATTGGTATCTATCTATATACCAATGTATATAGATAGATAGATAATACATATCATTCTTGATATGTATTTAAGTTATATTGATTTGTCTATTTGTCACTATATACATAGCTCCAATTCCTTATTTTAAACTTATAAACTGATGGATATAGTATCTATTAAATCTTATTTCTATCCTGTAAAATTTTAGATTTTTGTTAAGCTGTATGACAATTAACTTTAATTTGTGTTTGTTCATTTCTATAATAACTATTTTTATATATCTAGGAATATGTTTGTGTCCCTGAATTTTTTGGGTAAAGTTTTAGCCTATTATATGTATGTAAAAGCCTTGGATAGTCCTCTATGGTGCTGTGAACAACACCTTAGCTTCTAAAGCTATGAGATGAGCCAAATAATTAATTCCATTGAAACACAGGTTTGTTCTTTACATTCTTATTTTGTGCAGATATGTGTCGTCGTAGTTCAGATCTATGACTTCTTGTTATCAGTTATTAGTTTGTAAATGTAGTATGTTATGCTCAATGTGCAGGTGTAACACTGTTCTCTATCTGCGTGGAGTACCAGAAAAAAAAGAATGAGAAATCCTGACCATGCTTGAGAGACCTATATGCATGTTTTTTAAATCTTTTTTTATTTTCTTATGTTGTCTTTGATTGTATGTGCATTTGCATTAAAGAACAAGTCTGTGTGTCATCTAACGTTATGTGATTATATATACATACATATAATATTACAGTATATACATATATATACTTGGTATAAATGTTAATATGTACTAAGTATATATCTACGTATATACTAAGTATATAAGTACGTATATACTAAGTATATACGTATATACTCAGTATATACATACTTATATACTGTAGTATATGCATGCGTATATATCGATATATATATATATATATAAGTAGGTGCATATATTTATTTGTAGACATGTATATATTATCAGACATACACACCTATTTACACATAGATATACTTTTGAATATATAATTGTTCGGGTTGGTCCGAACATCATCGTGCATTGCTCACTGATGTAGGTAATAAAAGTAATAGATATTAGACTTTTCCTAAATCTTTGGAAAGATATTTCTGGTCTAGCCGAGCCAGGCAGATAGATGTTGGTCTTAAAATCTTAGTAATTGTATTGATATGTAATTATCACATGGTACAAAGCAAACGTATGAATAAATATGTTTTTTTGCTCTAGATTATGTAATGATTAGTTCTAATTGTACTAGGTCTTAGAATGATGATGACGATGATGCTCATGTAGTGTCGTGTTATTCTGATCGAGGAGGAATATTGGGTCCTATTTTGGGAGAAGCAACTAGCCGCCTCATCAAAAACTCGCTCAATCTCAAATTCATCAGTCGAGCATCATTTCCCACCATACTTTTAATATCAGCAGTAGTAGCGATGACAGTGGTGGTAGTAGCGGAAGTAGTGGTAGCGATGGCTATGGTGGTAATGGCGGAAGCGACGGCAGCAGTTCAGTAGTGGCAGCAGGGGCAACAACACAGCGGCCACAGTAGGGGTAGCGGCGGTGGCGGCAGCAAAAGCAGCAATGACAGTAGTGGCAACAGTGGCAGCAGCGGCAACAGGGGCAACGGCAGAAATTATTCTAGAAAGGGATTTTTCCATCTCTAAATTTATTTTGCTAGGAATTATTTTCGTTGCTAATATTTAGCTTTGAGCACTTTAGCTTGGGAAAGCTTCCATCGTTATATCCGTTTAGCGATGAAAAATCTCAATTAGATTGCTAATTTAGCAAGAAAAATTATATTTTTAATTAGGGATTTTTACGTCGCCAAATTTTTAGCTAGGGACAATTTAACTCACTAAATTTTAGCAACGAGCACTTTAGATAAGGAACCAATCCATCATTAATCCATTGTTAATCCGTCGCTATATCCCATTTAGTGATGTAAATGCCCATTTAGCTAGGGAATTATCCCGAGCTATATGAGATTTTTCTTGTAGTATATAGACTGATATATAGATTGATAGAAAGATAGATAGATTTACATAAAGATAGATAGACAGATAGATACATAGACAGATTTGCATATTGACAAATAAATAAATAGATAAATACACAGATAGGGATATAGACTGATAAATATATAGAGAGATAGACAGATAAATAGATAACATAAAGAAAGATAGATAGGTAGATTGAGAGATTGACATATTGATAGATTGACATATTTATATATTGATATATAGACATGTAGACAAATAAAAGATATCGAGATAGATAGATAGATAAATAGATAGATTGATTGATTTATTTATTTATTGATCGACATATAAATAGAAAGATAAAAAGATGGATAGACAACTTGATAGATAGATATAAACATAGACACATAGGAAAATAGAAAGATAGATAAATATATAAATAGATCGATAGAAACATAAATAGTTAAATAGATAGACATAAAGACATATAGAGAGATTGATTGATTGATAGATTGATAGAGTGACAGATAGACTAGTAGAATGATAGACAAAAACATAGATAAACAGATAAACATATAGATCAATAGATAGAAATATAAATAGATAGATAGATAAACAAATAGACAGATAGAAAGATGGAATGATTTATATATTTACATATTATTAGATTGACAGATAGATATGTAGATAGATAGACAAATAAATAATTAAATAAAAAGATAGAAAGCTAGATAGAGAGATAAAAATTTAGATAGAGAGAAAGATACAAAGATAGAGATATATAAAGATAGATAGATGCACACATAGTTCTGAAAAATAGATAGACACATATATAGGTAGATATATAGAAAAATTGATAGATAAGTAGATAGACAGATAGACCGATTGATAGATTGATAGATTCATATATTTACAGATCGATAGATTGATAGATAGATAGATTTACAGATATATAGATTTACAAATAGATAGATTTACAGATAAATAGATAGACAAATATACAGATAGACTAATTGACAGATAAATAGATAGATAGAAAGATTAAAATAGAAATGGATAGGAAGATTGACACATCGACAGATAAATAAATAGACAAATATATAAATAAATAACTAGATAGATAGATAGATAAATAGATAGACACATAAACCAATAGATAGATATATAAATAGATAGATAGATAGATAAACACATAGACAGATAGACAAATAGACAAATAGATAGGTATATTGGTAGTAAGATAGTTAGATTGATAGTTAAAAAGTTAGAGAAAAAGATAGACAGATAAACAGAGAGATAGAAAGAAAGATAGAAAGATAGACTAATAGACATATAGACAGATAGATAGTTAGATAGATAGATAAATTGAAAGTTAGATAGATAGTAATATAGAAATATAGATAGAAAGATAGATAGATAGATGAAGAGATAGATAACAAATAGATAGATAGAAATATAGATAGCCATACTGATAGTTTTATAGATTGATAGGTTTACATATTGATAGATAAACAATTAGATAGATAGACAAATAGACAAATAGATAGACATGCCAAAAAAGTAGATAGAAAAATGAATAAATAGATAGACAAATAGACAGATAGGCATATTGATAGATTGACTGATAGACGGATAGATAGATACATAGGTAGAAATGAAGACAAGTATAGATATAGATTGATATACACATCAACAAATAGATAGATAGATAGATAAGAAAATCATAAATATATAGATAGATAGATGTATAGAAAGAAAAATAGATAGATATATGCACAGAGAGTTAACGCATAGATAAATAGCCAGATAGCAAAATAGATAGGTAGATACGTATATAGAATGATAGATAAATAAATAAAAAGATAGTTAGATAGATAGATAGATAAATAGATAGACATATAAACAGATAAATAGATAGATAGACAGATAGATAGACACTTAGATAGATAGACAAATAAACACATACATAGATAGACAAATAGATATGTAGATAGTCAGACAAATAGATAGTAAGATAGAAAGATAGATAGAAATAAAGAGAGATATATAGATAGATAGATAGATAGACAAATAGATAATTAGACAAATAGACAAATAGAAAGTTAGACACACACCTATATATATATATATATATACTCGGATAGAAAGTTAGATAGATAGATAGATAAATAGATAGATAGATAGATAGACAGACATATAAATAGATAGATAGATAGATAGAAATATATATAGATAGATAGACAATTAGATAGATAAATAGATAGACAAATAAATAGAGAGTTGACTAGATAGATAGATAGATATAAATATTGACACATAGACAGATTGAAAGATAGATAGATATATAGATACATAAATAGACACATACACAAATAGACACATAAATATATAGACAAATAGATTGATAGATAGATTGACAGATTGATATATTTTTAGATAAATAGACAGACAAAAAGATAAATAACTAAATATATACATGAATAAATAGATATACATAAACAGATAGTAAGATTGATAGATTAACATATTAAAAGATTGACAAATAGACCTGTAGATACATAGATAGATAGATAGATAGAAAGACAGACAGGCAGATAGATATATAGTTATTAGATAGGTAGATAGAAAGATATATAGATATAAATATAGTTAGAAAGATAGATATAAACATAGTTAAATATACACATAGACACATATATAAGTAGATATGTATACAAATAGATAGATAAAAAGATTGACTGATTGACTTATTGATAGATTGGCAGATAGATAGATTGATAGATATCTAAACAGATAGACACACTGGGAGATTAATAGATAGACCAAAAGATAGATCAATAGATAGATATATTGATTGATTAATTGATTGATAAATGGATAGATAGAAAAAATAATAAATAAACAAATTGATAGTTAGATCAAAGTAAACATAGACATATAGACAAATAAAATGATATATAGATAGAAAAATAGATCGATAGATGATAGATAGATAGACAGATAAAAACATAGTTAGATGGATAGATAAATATGTGTTATATATATATATATATATATACAAATAGATAGATTGATAATTTAGATAGATAGATGGATAGATGGAAAAATAGATAGATAGATATATAGATAGATAAAGAGACATATAAACAAATTCAAAAATAAATAGATAGATAGCTAGATAGATAGATAGATATTTTGATAGCCAGATATACATATAGATAGACAAATAGATATTTAGATAGATAGATAGATAGATAGATATGCAGATAGAAGATAGACAACCCGATTGATAAAAAGATAAACAGATATATATTTGATATATAGATATATAGATAGACATAAAGAATGATATAAAAATATTTAGATAAATATATAGATAGATAGAAAGATAGGTAGAAAGATAGATAAATAGGTAGATAGACAAATAGATATATAGATAAATAGGCAGATAGATAGATACATAGATATACAGATAGATAGATAGTTAGATAGATAGACATATAGATAGATAGATAGATAGAAAGGAAGATAGATAGATAGACAGACAAATGGATAGACAAATAGATAGATAGATAGATAGATAAACAAATATATAGATAAATAGACAATTAGATAGATAGATAGATTGACATATAGATAGAAAGATACCTAGATAGATAGATAGATATATATATATATATATATATATATATATATATATATATATTGATAGACACATAGATAGATAGACATTTAGATTGATAGAAAAATAGATATTTATACATTTAAATAGATAGACAGTTAGATGGATAAATATATAGATAAACAGATAGATAGATAGATAGACAGATAGATACATAGATAGAAATACACATAGATAGATTGATACATAGATTGATAGTTAGATAGATAGAAAGATATGGAGATAGGTAGATACGCATATAGATAGATAGACAGAATAATTGAGAGACAGATAGACAAATATACAAATAGATAGATAGATAGTTAGAGAGATAGATAGATATACAAATAGAAAGATAGACAGAAAGAAAGATGAATAGATAGATCGATAGAAATAAATAAAGATTGGTAGAAAGTTAGATAGATAGATAGATAAAAATATAGATAGATAGACATATAGAATGATAGATTGATATATAGATAAATAAATAGATAGATAAATTAATAGATTAATAGATGTATAGATAGTTAGGTATATATAAGATACATAGCTAGATAGATAGTTAGATAGATAAATAGTTATAAAGATATAGATAGATAGATACATAGAAAGAAAAAAAGATAGATATATTGATAAATTGATAGATAAATCGACCTATATATAAATAGACATATATGAAAGATAGATTGAGAGACAAACAGACAGATAAATAGATAGATAGTTAGATAACCAGATATATTGATAGATATATATGTAAATAAATAGGAAGATCGATAGATATATTGATGGATTGATAGATTGATATATAGATAAATAGATAGAGAGAGATAGATAAATAGATAGATATATATATATATATAGATAGATAGATAATTAGATAGTTAGATCATCATATAGTCAAATAGTTAGTTAGATTGATAGAAAGATAGAAAGATAGATTGATAGATAGATAGAATGATTTATATATAGAAAAATAGACACATTGAAAAATAGATAGATAGTTAGATAGATAGATTTATTGATTGATTGGTAGATAGATAGACATGTTTATAGATTGACAGATAGATAGGTAGACAATTAGATAGATAGACATATAGACAGATAGACACATATAAATATTGAAAGACTGATAAATAGATAGATAGATAAACAAACTTATAGGAAGATAAGTTTATAGACATTTAGATCGATAAGAAGATGCATAGATAAAAAAATAGACAAATAGTTAGTTGGACAAATAGACACATGCAAATTTACAAATAGATAGATAGATAGAAAGATAGATAGATAGATATACAGATAGATAGATATACATATTTATAAATAAATAGATTAACAGATTGATAGATAAACAGAAAGACACATTTATAGATACACTTAATGACAGATAAATAGTTGATAGATAGATAGATAGACAAATAGATAGATTGATATATAGACAGATAGAAAAATACACAAATTGACACATAGACTGATAGACAAATAGATAGATTGACAGATAGACATACAAACATATAAAAATATATACATAAATATAGATAGATTTATAGATATGTAGATATAAAGATAGGTAGATAAAAACATAGAAAGAATAACAGATAGAAAGATAGGCACACTACAAGAAAAATCACAAATAGCTAGAGAAAATCCCCAAGCTAAATTTTTTTTTGCGTCACTAAATTGCACATAACGATGGCATAATGACGGAACATTTCCCAAGCTATAGTGCTTGTCACTAAAAATTTACAAGGAAAATATTCCCTAGCTAAATTAGCATGAAAAAAATTCCTAGCTAAAATAGCGAGGGAAAATTCCTTAGCTAAATTAGGGAGGAAAAAATCTCTAGCTATTTTCATTCCAAAATTATTTCATATTTTTAATTTTTTACATAAAATTTAATTACATATTTTTAAATTTGTATATTAAATTTAATAATAAAATAAATTATAAACCATTATTTATAATTAAAAAAAATAAAATCAATTAATAAAATAATTTGATACACTATTTTAAACAGTTAAAATAGAAACATAAAAAAACTTGATTACATCTTATTATACATCAATGTATCTAATGACAGTACATAAAGTATAATATATCTGTGAAATTGATGTTGTTTTCTTTCCACTAGCTCCTCGAGAACTGCATACTGCTCAAGCACCCAAGCATGTCCCTCCATGGCCAACATCTTGTAGTTATTTTTCTCTGATACTCCACGCAGATAGATAACATTGTTACACTTACACATGGAGCATAACATACTACATTTACAAACTAATAAAGAACAAAATACTATGCTACTGATAAACAGATAGACTAATGCTTGCAACACTAACTTCCATTTGCTTGAAATTTCACATAACAAGATAATCATGAGCTTATTTTTAAATTATCATATCATGATTTTCCAAGATTTCCAGTAATCTGCTCATCAACATAATCTTCTGTTTTTCCTAGTTTCACGCATCAGTCCATGGTTAATTATAAGAAAGTTAGAAAGTACCAAACAAAATAGAAATGAAAGTTGAAATGACAACAGGCTGCATGGTATTGAATTTTTGCACACCTGTTAGTTCATAAAGGAATCCAATGAAGAAAAGAAACTTGAAAAAACCAAAAAAATGAGAAAAAAAATGCAATGCACAGAAAAATAGCACATGGTAGCCTACCTATGTATTCCATTCCCCACTTGAGTTTTACAATGACCATCTTCACAATAAAGTTGTTAAGAAAATCCTGGGATTAATGGGTATGGTCTGCAATATTCAGCAATAAAAAATCTAATGAATGATGCAATCACTACTAGAAATTACAATAATACCTACCAAAATATATGTCTATATATATGTTATCTATCTGTCTATCAATCTATATATGTGTTTTCTATCTATCTATCTATATATCGAACTCTTTATATATTTGTCTATCTATTTGTCTACTAATCTATCTATCTTTCTGTCTATCTATTTATCTAATGATATGTCTATCTATCTGTCTATCTATCTATCTGTCTATCTATGTGCGTATCTAATAATCTTTCTTTCATCGATTAATCTACATATCTATCTATCTATATATCTCTATATCAATCTATCTATTTATATGTATATTTATCTATCTGTCTGTCTATCTATATGTTGATCTATCTATCTATCTCTCTGTATGTCTGTCTATCTATATGTTGATCTATCTATCTATCTATCTATCTATATATCTGTCTATCTATATATCTATCTATATATATATATCTAGCTATCTATTTGTCTATCTATCAGTATATCTATCAATCTGTCTATCAGAATATTGATCTGTATATCTATTTATCTATCAATCTATCTATCAATTTATCTATCAATCTTCCTATAATCTATCTGATCAATCTAATTATGAATTTATCTATCATTCATCTATCAATCTAACTATCTCTCTATCTTTATATCTATCTATTTATATGTGTAACTATCTATCAGATTGATTATTTATTCGTCTATCTATACATCCATCTAACCTTCTATATATCCATCTTTCTATTTTAATGTTAAACTATCCATCTATATATCCAAATATCTATTCATCTATCTATCCAACAATCTATGTGTCAATCTATCTATCTCTATATTTTCATTTTTATTTGTCTATTTACCTATCTATCAATCTTTTTATGACTTTGTATTTGCATGTCTAATTACCTTTTTATCTATCTATATATCAGTGTGTCTATCTATTTATCAATCATTTTGTCTATATGTCTGTCTATCTATTTATCTATATGATTATCTATATGTCTGTCTATTTTTTTATTTATCTATCTATCTAACTATATATCTATCTAACTATCTACATGTTTTTCTATCCATCTATATATCCAAATATCTATTCATCTATCTATCCAACAATCTATGTGTCAATCTATCTATCTTTATATTTGTCTTTTTATTTGTCTTTTTATTTGTCTATTTACCTATCTATCAATCTTTTTATGACTTTGTATATGTATGTCTAATTACCTTTTTATCTATCTATCTATCTATCAGTGTGTCTATCTATTTATCAATCTTTTTGTCTATATGTATGTCTATCTATTTATCTATTTGATTGTCTATCTGCCTATCTATTTTTCTATTTATATATCTATCTAACTATATATCTGTCTAACTATTTTTGTCTATTTGTCTGTCTATCTATCTATCTATCCATCTCTCTATCTATCTATTTATCTTTTATCTGCCTGTCTATTTGTCTGTCTATCTTTTGGTCTATATGTCTATCTATTAATCTATCTAGCTATCTTTCTGTATATGGCTCGGTTTATCAATTAGTCTATTAATCTATCTATCAATTTGTCTATATATGAAATTTATCAATCTTTCTATTAATCTATCTATCAATCTATCAATCAATCATTCTATCAATCAATCTATCAATTTTTCTATTAATATTTTTATAAATCTGTTTATCTATTTAACTATATACCTATCTATTTGTCTATCTATATATCTATTTATTTAACTATCCATCTTATATCTGTCTATCTAGAAATCTTTCTATTATTGTATCTTTCTTTTTATCTATATGTCTATATAATTATATATTTCCATCTATCTATCTATTTGTTTATCTATCTAACATTTTGTCAATCTAGCTATCTATCTATTTGTCAATCTATATGTCAAACTATCTGTCTAGTTATCTAGCTATATTTCTATCTATCTATTTATTTATCTATCTATCCATCCATCTTTCTATCTAACTTTTTTTTAACTATATGTCTATCTATCTATATATCTAACTAACTATTTGTGTAACTATCTATTTATTGATCTATCTATCTACCTAACTATCTATCTGTCTATCTATTAATCTTTCTATCTATCTACCCATCTATCTATCTGTATATCTATCTATCAAACTATTTGTCTATGTATATATCTATCTAACTAACTAACTAACTATCTAGCTATCTATTTATCTATCTATCTATTTGTCAATATTTCTATCTATTTATCTAACTATCTATCTATATTTTTTAACTATTTATCTATCTATCTATCTGTCTATCTATATATCTACTATCTATCTAATTGTCTATCTATATCTCTATCTATTTGTCTATCTATCTATTAATTAATATAATATTATTCTATCTATATGTCTTTCTATATGTATATCTATCTATTTATTTATCATTTTGTCAATCAATCAAGCAATCAATTTGTCTATCTATCAGTCTATCTATCCATCAATCTATCTATATATCTATTCATCATTCTATCTAGCTATCTATCTATGTATATATCAATCTGTCTATCTATTGATCTATCTCTATATGTGTTTATCAATCTATCTAACAAACTATTTATCTTTTTATATATCTATCTGTATATATATATATATATATATATATATATATATATATTTGTCTATCCATCTACCTAACTATTTTTATATCTATCAATCAATAAATCTATCTATCTATTTATATGTCTATATATATATACTATCTATCAATTTGTGTTTATATATGTTTATATATATATATATATATATATATATATATCTAACTATCTGTCTATCAATCTGACTATCTACTTGTCAATCTGTCTATCTATCTGTCTCTATCTATATATCTATTTATATGTATATCTATCTATCTATCTATTTATCTATTTGTCTCTCTCTTTTTGTCTCTTTTTGTCTATCTATATGTCTATCTATAGGTCTATCTATCTATATATCTAACTGTTTATCGATCTGTCTATCTATCTATCTATCTAACTATCTATTTATTTATCTATCTACCTTTCTATCTATATATCTATCAATCTGTGTATCTATCTGTCAATCTATCTAACTTTTGATCTATCTATCTATCTATATATTTATATGTCTAACTATCTATCAATCTATGTGTCTATCTATATGTCAATCTATTTATCTAGCTATCTATCTATCTATTTTTCAATCAATCAATCAATCTATCTATCTATCTATGTATGAATCTAAATAACTATCTATCAATATTTTTGTCTATCTTTATGTCTATTTATTTTACTAACTTTCTATATTTATGGCTATCTTTCTGTCTTACTATTTTTCTAACTTTTTATCTTTCTGTCTATCTATATATCTAACTATTTGTCTATTTTTCCATCAATCTATATGTTTGTGTATATATATATTTATCTATCTATATGTATATCTTTCTATCTATCTATCTATCTATCTACCTATCTAACTAAATATCTATCTATCTTTTTACTTATTTATTTATCGATCTATCTTTCTATATATTTATCTATCTATTTATCGGACTATCTATTTATCTATTTATTTGTCATATATATATATATCTATCTAAATATTTGTCTATCTACATATCTATCTATCAGTCTATCTTTTTGTGTATTTTTTTGTCTATCTATATTTTGATCCATCCAACCATATATCTATTTATCTATCTATCTATATGTATATATATATATATATATGTCTATCTATATAACTAACGATCTATCTATTTATTTGTCTATCTATTTGTCTATCTCTCTGTATATGTATCTATCTATCAATCTATTTATCTATCTGTCTATCTCTATGTATCTATTTGGCTATTTATATATCTATATATCTATCTGTCTATTTTTCTGTCTATCAATCTGTTTATCTATTTATCTATTTGTCTAGCTATATATTTGTATATTTATCTATCTATCTAACTATCTATTTATTTATCTATCTGTCTATCTCTCTCTCTCTATCTCTCTATCTATATGTTTATCTATCTATCTATCTATCTAACTTTTGATCTATCTATCTATATATTTATATGTCTAACTATCTGTCAATCTATGTGTCTATCTATATGTCAATCTATCTGTCTAGCTAGCTAGCTAGCTATCTATCTATCTATTTGTCAATCTATCAATCTATCTATATATCTATATAATAATCTGTCAATCTATTTGTCTATCTTTATGTCTATCTATTTTTCTAACTTTCTATCTCTCTGGCTATCTTTCAATCTTAGTATTTTTCTAACTATTTATCTTTTTGTCTATGTATATATTTAACTATTTGTCTATCTTTCCATCAATCTATATGTTTGTGTGTATATATATATCTATCTATCTGCCTATCTTTCTATCTTTTTATCTACCTATATAACTAAATATCTATTTATCTTTCTATCTATTTATTTATCAATCTATGTTTCTATATATTTATCTGTCTATCTATCTATATATTTATTTGTCATATTTATATATCTATCTATGTATTTTTCTATCTACCAATCTATCCATCAGCCTATCTTTTTGTATATTTTTGTCTATCCATCTTTCTATCCATCCATCCATCTATCTATTTATCCATCTATTTATCTATCTATTTATATGTCTATATATCTATCTATCTATATATCTAACTATCGATCTATTTATTTGTCTATCTATTTGTCTATATATCTATCTATATATCTATTTAAATATTTGTCCATTTATTTGTCTCACTCTGTATATGTATATATCTTTCTTTCTGTCTATCTATCTATCTACCTAACTATCTATCTGTCTGTCTGTCAATCTATCTATCTAACAATTTGTTTATCTATTTTACTATCTATAAATATTTATATTTATCTATTTATTTGACTTTGTATTGGTCTATCTATTTGTCAATCCAACTTTCTATATATATGTCGATCTATTTGATTATATATCTGTCTATCTATCTATCTATCTTTCTAGCTATTTTTCTATCTATCTGACTATGTATCTATCTATCTATTTGGCTATCTATCTAACTATATATTTGTGTGTGTGTGTGTGTGTATATATATATATATTTATTTATTTATATTTATCTATTTATCTATATATCTGTATCTTTATCTTTCTATCAATCAATCTATTTATTTATCTATCTATCTGTCTATCTATCTTTCTATCTATCTATCCATCAATATGTCAATCAATATGTCTATCCATCCATCTATTTATCTTTCTATCGATCTATCTGTCTGTCTATATGTCTATCTATTTGTCTAAATCTCTGTCTATCTATATGCCTATCTATTTGTCTATTTATATCACTTTCTATCTTTTAGTCTATCTGTTTATCTATCTACCTTTTATCTATCTATCTTTCTTTCTTTCTATTTATCTATATATATATATATATATATATATATATCTATCTATCTATCTATCTATCTATTTATCTATCTATCTATATATTTATCTATATAGGTATCTTTTTATCTTTCAATTTATCTATTATCTATGTGTCTATCTATCTTACAATCAATAAATCAATCTATCTGTCTATTTTTGAATCTATTTGTCTATCTATCTTTATATCTATCTATATATCTACATATCTATCAATATATCTATCTATTTATGTATCTGTCCATCTATCTATCTTACTAATTTTTTATCTTTCTTTCTATCTATATGTTTATCTATCTTTCTATCAATTTTTCTATCTATCTCTCTATCAAACTATCTATATATTTGGCAATCTATTTATTGAACTATTTGTCTATATCTATTTAACTATCTGTATATCTTTATGTCTATCTATCTATCTATCAATTAATCTATCTATATGTCTATAAATCTATATATCAATCTATCCTTCAATTTTACTAAAAATCTATCTATCAATCTATATATCAATCTTTCTATCTAATTATCAAAATGCCTATCAATCATTCTACCAATCTGACTATGTATCTATCTATTTGTCTATGTATTTAACTGTCCATCTATCTGTCAATTTATATCTCTATCTATTCATCTATTTATCCATTTATCTATCTATCTATCCAAATATCTATATATCTAGCTTTCTATTAATCTATCTATCTATCGATCTGTCTGTCTGTCTATCTATATGCCTATATATATGTCTATATATATGACTATCTATTTACCTATCTATCTATCTATTTATTTAACTAACTATCTATCTATAAATCTGATAATATATCTAACTATCTATTTGTCTATATATCTTTTTATAACTATCAGTCTATCTATATATCTATTTATTGATCTATCTATCTATCTTTTTATCTATCTTTTATCAGTCTATCTATATATCTATCTATTATCTAGCTATCTATTTATTTATCTATCTATCAAATAATCAATATATCTATCATTCTATCTATCTATGTATCTAACTATCTCTCCTATCTATCTATCTGACTATATATATATATATATATCTATCTATCTATCTATATGACTATATATCTATTTATCTATTTATATGTCTGTTTAACTATCTATGTGTCTATCTTTCTATCTATCTATAGTTATTTCTATATATTTGTCTATCTATATGTGTATCTATCTGTCTATCTATCTATCTATATATCTATCTATCTATTTATCTATCTGCATATCTATTAATATGTCTATTAGTTATTTTATCTTCTAATCTAAATAACTATCTATATATCTTTATATCTATCTTTCTAATTATTTATCTATCCATCTGACTTTTGATCTGTTTATCTATCTTTCTATCTATATACCTATTTGTCTATGTAGCTTTCTATCTATCTATTTATCTATATATTTTTCTATCTATCTATCTATCTATCAATCTAATAATTTGTCTATTTATTAATCTATATATCTATAAGTGTATTTATCTATCAATTTATCTATCAATCTATCTATTCATATGTCTAATTATCGGTGTATCAATTTAACAATCTATATATCTATTTACTATCTGTTTATCTTACTATCTATCTATTTCTCTATTTGTCTATTTATTAGTTTATCTATTTATATATCTATCTTTCAATGTGTCTCTCAATATGACTATCTATTTATCTATCTATCGCTCTATCTATCTATCTATATATTGATATGTCTATTTATCTATCTGTCTATCTACATATCTATCTGTCTGTCATTGTATCTCTATGTCTATCTGACTTTTTATTGGTCTATCTATCTATTTATCTATTTATATATCAATTTTTCTATATATCTATTTGTCTAAATGTCAATATATCTCTATATATTTATTTATCTATCTATCTACTGTATTTTTCTATCAATCAATCAATCTATCTTTCTATCAATCAATCAATTAATCAATCAATATGTCTATCTATCTATCAATATTACTATCTATCTATTTTCTATCTTTATGTCTATCTATATGTCTATCTATCTATATACCTCTCTATTTAACTATCTATTAATCTATCTATATATCTATCTATATGTGTGTTGTTCTGTCTTTCTATCTTTCTATTTATTTGACTATATATGTTTCTATATATTTATATATCTATTTGTCAATCTTTCTATATGTTTATCTATCTATTTATCTATCGATCTAACTATCCATCAATCTATCAATCAATCTATTTGTCTATCTATTTCTCTATTTATCTATATTTCTTTCTTCCTATCTATCTGTCTATCTAAATGTCTATATTTTTGTCTATCTATATATAGATTTATTTATTTGTTTATCTATCTATCTATCTATATACCTATCTATCAATCTATCAATCTATCTATCTGGCATTCTATCATTCTATCTATCTATCTATCTATCTATTTATATGTGTGTCAATCTATCTATCTATCTTTCTATCTATTTGACTATATATCTTTCTACATATTTATATATCTATTTGTCTATCTTTCTAACTATTAATGTATCTACCTTTTTCTTTATCTATCTATCTATAAGTGTATCTATTAATCTACCTATCTATTTGTCTATATATATGTCTATATATTTATCTATGTATTTGTTATCTATTTTTTTTATATCTGTCTATCTTGTGACTATAAAACTTTAAATCTATCTAACTATTTATTTGTCTATTTATCTGTCTATCTATCTATTTATCTATCTGATACAATTATTTGTTTATTGATCTGTCTATCAATATGTGTATCTATCAATATAACTGTCTATCTTTTTATTTGTCTATCTATCTATTTATTGATCTGTCTATTTATATATTTATTGATCTATCTCTCTATCAATCAATCAAAAAATCAATCTATCTGTCTTTCTATCTATTTGTCTATCTATATGTTAATCTATCTATATATCTATCTTTTTGTCAATCAATCAATTATCTTTTTATCCATTTGTCTAACAATTTATCTATCTATTTATCTACCTATCTATCTATCTATCTGCTATCAAACTATCTTACTATTTTTCTATCTATCTGTCTATCTATCTATCTATTTATCTATCTATCTAACATATTTATCCATCCATCTATCTATCTAGGTATCTATCTATCTATTTGTCTATCTATCTATTTGTCTATCTATCTATTTATCTATCTAAATGTCTACATAAACTTATGTATGGGACTAATACCCATTCCAAATTGAGCACAATGAAGAATAATAATATACTTACATCACTCAGAAAAAAAAATAGTCAATTAAGTAACCTATACCTATGATGTGGCTAGGGAAGAGTCTCTTGCAACCCCGGTGAATAAACTCAACTTAACTAGATTGATGACCACAACAATTTTAACAGAAACCTAGAGCTCCCTAGCCATAACATCAGATTCATTGCCAATGAGATCAATAGAAACCATAGATTCTAAAAAATTAGATATCATAAATTCATAGTGCAATGGATGAATGACATTAGGCACCTCTGAAATGTTATAAACTACACATTCATTAAAGATCTGGTATTCACTACTTGATAGAGTTGCTTTTAACTCGCATATCTCGAAACACATTATCAAATGCATCATCCTTTGAGGAATTCATTCAATAATTAAAAAATAAAAATGATGACAATAAAATTATTTATCTATTTATCTATCTATCTATATATATATATATGTCTATCTATCTGTATATCTATGTGTCTATCTATCTATCTATCTTTATATATATATATATATATATATATATATATATATATATATATATATCTATTTATCTGCATGTCTGTCTATCTATCTATCTATGGGACAATATATCTATCTATCTACCTATCTATCAGTCATTCTATTAATCTATCTACCTTTTTATCTATCTATAAGTGTATCTATCTATATATCTATTTATTTATCTATAAATATGCCTATATATTTGTCTACCTATTTGTCTATGTATCTATTTTTCTATCTTTCATTTTGGATATTTATCTTTATATCTATCTATCTCTCTATTTGTATGTCTATCTATCTATTTATCTATCAGTCTAACTTTTTGTCTATCGACGTGTCTATCAATATGTGTATCTATCTATCTAACTATATATCTTTTTCTCTATCTATCTTTCTAATGATCTTTCTATCGATCTTTCTGTCTATCTATCTATTTATCAATTTGTCCATCTATCTATGTATATATCTATTTATCGATCTGTCTATCTATATATCTATCTATCTATTAATCAATCAATCTATCTATCTATCTATCTATCTATGTATCTATTTGTCTATCTTTTTATTTGTATATCAATCTATCTACCTATCTGTGCATATATCAATCTATGTATCTATGTCTATCTGTCTGTCTATCTATCTATCTATATTTATATCTATTGAATTATCTATCTAAATATCTATCTATTTGTCTATCTATCAATCAATCTATCCATTAATTTATTTGTCTATATATTTGTCTATCAAACCTTCTATATGTTTATCTATCCTTCTATCTATCTATATATCGTTCTATCCATCTATATATCTATTAATCTAACTATCTATATATTTGTCTATCTATTTATTTATCTATCTATCTATTTTTCTTGTTGTCTTTCTATCTCCATGTTTATTTGTCTAATTATCTATCTTTCAATCTGTCTATCTTTATAATTATCTGTCTATCTATCTCTCTGTCTATCTATCTTTATAACTATTTATCTATTTGTCTAACCATCTGTATGTCTATATGTCTGTCTATCTCTCTATCTATCTGTTTCTCTATCTATTTAATTATTTATCTATCTAACTAACTATCTATCTATCTGTTTGTCTATCTATCTATATGTCTATCTATTTGTCTATCTCTCTATCTATTTATCTATCTATCTATTTGTCTATCTATATGTCTATCTATTAATCTGTCTATCTGTTGCTCTATCTCATTTCTATCTATCAATCTATCTATCTATTTGTCTATCTTTCTATATATCTACATGTCTTTCTTTATTTCTATCTTTTCGTCTATCTATCTATTTGTCTATTTATATATCTTTATATTTTTCTATCTATTTATCTTTCTATATATGTGTGTGTATATATATATATACATATATTTGTCTATATATATATATATATATATATATATCTCTCTCTCTCTCTCTCTCTCTCTCTATAAATCTATTTGTCTACACCACAAGAAAGTATCTGTTTAGTTAGTTTCAAATTTTGCTAGTGATATAATCCCTAGCTAATTTTTGAGCAATTAACTAGGGAACCGCAAGAGATGTTTGATTTTATATTGAATGATAAATTTGTGATCGATGTGTGATGGATTAGAGATTGAAATTTTTGATTTAATAATATCTCTAGATAATATTTTCATTGATTTTGGTACAAACATTCACGGCAAGTTTAGCAAAGACTTTATATATGGATTTTACCTAGTTAATTAGCTTAACAAAAAATCCATCAATAAATCATTATCAAAAAAAATATTTTTACAATTATATATTAATACCACCCGATTAGTCCTTAAATTATAATTTTCACAAAATATATGCATTTATCTAGGGATTTTCACTAGCATAGCTTGGGTTTATTTTCGTCATTAATTTATACTAAATTATTTTTTATATATTATTTATTTTAATATTTGATGTAATTTTGTATCTTAATGGTTTGTCATGTGTGATACACATAAATTGGAGCTATGGATAGACAACCAATTTAATATAGAAATATATGTATACACTACCTATCTTAAAAAGTCAGAATTGCTTAGTTGTATGTTTTTTACATAGATGTAGCTTAGTCATAATTGTACAGCTATATGTTTTCTTTACATAACTATAACTTTATAGTTGGCCATGCACCTAACTTTTATTTATTTTCTTTATGCTTTGATGAAAGTACTCAATTTGTGAGATGACATAATGATTTTGTCTTCTATATATGAGTTTTTTATGTATGTTTTTAAATAAATTTTTTCCTGTTGCTAATCTTCAATGATATTTTTTAAGCATTATTTATTTTAATATTTTATATTATTTTCTATATTAAAGATATGTCATGGTCTATATATGAGCGATCCTTGAATTACACAATCTTCTTATATAATAATTGAAAATTGATATTATAAAAAAATAATAAAGATATAAATATTAATAAAAATTTATATTAAATATGATTAAAATAACTATTTTTTGATAATAATTTAATTAAAATATTATACTTAATTTTATCTGAAATATTTATTTTGATATTTAAATATTTGTATTACAAAATATTATATAATTTATTATATTATTATAATATTTATAAAATATTTTAATTAATATATAAAAATATATAAAAATTACAACTTTTAAAAAACTAAAATAAGCAATTGTTTGATTACAAAAAATATATAAAATTATATGAATAAACAAATAAATAAGTAAATATTTATAAAAATAAAAGTATAAAATAGTATTTTTATTATTATAGAAATGTTTTAAAAATATAATGACTAAAAGATTTAAAATATTTGATTTATTAAACAAATTTTTTAATTTTTCATAAAATTTAAAAGAAAAAAGTTGATAATTTAAGATTAATATATTATTGTTTTAATTACATCAAAAAAATTTTGATTATTTAAAAAATTAATATTTCAGTGTTGTTATTAAATGAACACTTCAAACATTAAAATTTATAATGATTAAAAGATTTTAATTATATGCTTTTATTATTATTTCATATTATATTAATAAAAGATAAATTGAATTCTTATAAATTTATGTCCATATAATATATATATATATATATATATATATATATATATATATATATATATATGAATACTTTATTATAATATAATATTATTTTATTTATTTATTAAATAATATCATTTATGGTTAAATAAAGATTTATTTTTATTATTTTATTTTAATTATTTATTTTTTATAATTTAATTTTAGTGTTATTTTTTTATATTTTATTTTATAATAGTTTAGTATATATATATAAGGTTTTATTAAAATGCTTTGTATAAAAAACAGAGCATACACTTCAAACTGTGCATTTAATGGTAGCAATAACAATGTTTTAGGGTTCTCACAGGAGATCTACAATGTCATAGCTTACGGTGGTGTTCATATAGACATGAGAACAGTGCTTGTAGATTGGGCTACCATCTACAGGCTCTTCGTGTGGGTAAAACCTCCTCTGCTGGCAATTTCACATCATGGACACTCCGGTAAGCTCAGATAGGTAAAAGATGCTGTGTGGACTAGATTCATCAGTCGGGGCCATAACAACTACAATTGCTCCAAGCAACATAATCTCATACGAGTAATGAGTGTGCATATAAACTGATGACATGAAGCACCACTATGATGGATGCGTATGAATTCATCAGTGGTGACATGGAGAGTGGTGTTCGACATGTTGTTGCTTCACAGGTGAGTAATTTCTTGCTCATTGCTTGACCCTATTTCTTTTTATTTTTGAGTTTCCTAGAAAATGTTGAAAAATTTAGTATTTCTATTTTATCTAATTTAGAAATAGCAACTTACTTTTTTTGAAGAAAAAGTCAATCATAAAAATCATACATTAGAAAATATATTTGGGTAGATGTCACATTTGAATTACAATGCAATAATGTCGTGCTGAGCTTTATCTAGAAATTAGGAATTGTGAATAGACTAGACATAGCTTGGCCAATCCTAATCTTTTTCATCATATATGTGTATAATTAAAATTGAATGTACATACTCGTTGTTGTGTTGTCATATGCATTGTGAGGAGTCCCTACTTAATGCATATCTTAATAGTTTTATCTCTAAAATTTAGAGAGATTATGTCTGATGAGTCTCAAACTAGATATCTATTGTCATTTGACAAAAATATCTGTTATTGTGTCAAGATATGATCTTCACTATATTCATGTAATATATATTTTCATAATGATTAGTTATTATAGTATTCTTTCTGCACAAATATATTTTATTTTAAAATTTTTATGAGATTTATTAAGGTGAAGTTTATGTTTTGTTGCATATTTAATAATTCTGCCTTTGCGTGCTTATGTATACCACCGATGATGAAATTTATTATTCTAGGTCAATAATAAATATCATGTATTAATTTTTATTTTGAATTATTAAAGTTTTGTTAAACTTGAATTTTTTATGTCTATTTTAATGATGTTTTTTTTGAGATTTATTGCCTAGTGAGATGAGACCTAATACTTAAAGATAAATTGATGGTCAAACAATAACAAATATAAAAAATATTGAATATTAATACTTTTATCTCCTAATTTTCTAGTTGTCCTGATTATACGAGTCCACTAAAAAAATTAAGTTTTATTCTTATCTTTAATTTTATTCTTTATCTTTAAAATTCCAGTGTTGTTCTTAAAGAGCCTATATTGCAAGATTTTCATAAAATGTGATATATAAAGTAAGGTGGGTTTTATTTTGCATATAATTTAATATAAAAACATGAATAATGTTGGATTTTATTTTGGCAGTGGCGGCGGCGGTGGCACAGGCAGCATTGGCTGCGACGAGGGCACTGGTAGCACCGGCATCACCATCCACACTGATAGCAGTGGTAGAGGTGGCAAAGGTGGAAGCAGTAGCAGCAGCGGCAGTAGCAGTGGCAGAGGCGGCATCAACGGTAGCATTGACATCAGTGGCAGCACCGGCTATAGTGGCAGTAGGGGGTGCCACAATGGTGGGAGCCACTGTGGCAGTGGCTGTGGCGAAAGCAGCGGTGACAGGAGCGAGAGCACCGGTAGCGGTGGCAGTAACGGCGATAGCAGCAGTGGCAGCAGTGGTGGTAGTGACGACAGTGGCGACAATGATGACAGCAGCGGCAAGAATAGGGACAGCAGCAGCGGCAGCGAGAGCAGCAATAATGATAACAAATGCGGTATAAACATACGTATATAGTTAGTATATACATACATGTAATACTATAGTATTTTATGTACATATATACTGAGTATATATGTACTCAGTATATATATACACATAATATTGTAGTTTATATGTACATATACTGCAGTAATATATGCACGAGTGAAATGCTAGTATATATATACATATTTACTGCAGTAATATATATATATATTAAAACATAGTTTTTTTATATTTATTTTGATTTGATTGAGTGGTTTAAATTTCTTACAGATATGGTACCACATTATTTTCCATTTGAAGCTCGTATAAGTGAAGGGATATTTTGACAGACATGATGCACCATGATCGGACAGCTTTTTCGCAGCAGAAAGTTGGTGATCGGAGGAGCAGATGGAGAGAAAGCAACGTCAATGCATGGATAGATTATACTTTATGCACCATTGGTATATACATTGATTAATAAGATGTAATATAATTTTGTTATATTTTTGTTGTAGTTATTTAAAATATTGTATCAGAATAAATTATTAAATGAATTTTTTTTGTTTACTTTAAAATTTTCATTTATAGTTTCTGTTTTTATTCAATTTAATATAAATATATTAAATTATTTAATTAAATTTTTGTTGAAGATGTATTACAATCAACTTTAATTTATGGTTGTTCATTTCTATAACAACTATTATTATATATATGTGAATATGTTTGTGTGTCTCCAAATTTTTTGGGTAGAGTTTTAGCCTATTATAGGTGTGTAAAAACCTATTACAGCAACAGTAACAGCGACATTGGTGGCAGCTACGGTAGCAATGGCAACAGAAGCGGCAACTATGGTAGTGGGGGTAGCAGCAGCAACGATGGTAGTAGTGGCCATTGTAGCGGTGGAGCGGCAGCGGTAGAGGCAGCATCAGAAGCAGTGGCAGCATCGGAAGCAGTGGTAGCACCGGAAGCAGCGGTAGAGGTGGCAGTGGCAGTAGCGATGGCGGCAGTAGTAGCAGCAGCAGTGGCAGGAGTGGCAGCGGCAGCACTGGCATGTAGCGGTAGCACCGGCAGCATTGGTAGACACTACAGCAACCAGCGGTGGCAGCGGCCAGCGGCGATAGCAGGGGCAGCAACGGTAGCAGAGGCAGCCGCGATATAGGGGGCAGTAGAGGCAGCAGTGGCAGTGGCAACAGTAGCAATGGTATTGACAACAATATCAGCAACGGCAGAAGCGGCAGGAGAGGTAGCGGAAGTAGTAGCAACAACACCAAATGAGGTATATACATACAAATAAAGTCAGTATATATGTACATTTAATACTATAATATTTTATGTACGTATATACTAAGTATATTTGTACTTAGTTTATATGGACACATTATAATGTTGTTTATATGTACATATACTGTAGTAATATATGTACAAGTGAAATGCTAGTATATATTTATATATATACTGTAAGATTATATATGTATCAAAACATAACTTTTTTTGTTAATTTGTCTGAGTTGTTTAATTTTCTTACAGATATGATACCACATTGTTCCTCTTACAAAGCTTCTATAAATGATGAGATTTTTCACTAGATATTATGTGATGTTACTTGGACAGCTTTGTCGTAGTAGAAAAATGATGATCGAGGGAGTAGATGGAGAGAAAACAATGTCAATGAATGGATATACTATACTTTATGCACTGTGGGTAGATACATTGATGAATAAGATAAAATAAAAGTTTGTTATTTTTTTATTTCAATTATGCAGAATATTGAATTTACATAAGGATTTTAAATGATTTTATTTTTTGTTTATTATAAATTATTTATAGTTCCAATTTTTATTAAATCTGATATAAAAATATTAAATTATTTAATTAAAAAATTTAAAAATTTTAAAATTCTGAATTTTTTTTTGAAATTAAAATAGCTAGGAAATATTCCCTTGATAAATAGCAAGGGAAAAATCTCTTGCTAAATTAGCTAAGAAATTTTCCCTAGCTAATTTTGCTAGGGACACAATAAAATTAGCGACGGATAATCCATCGCTAAATTTATTTAGCTAGGGACTATATCCATCACTAAAATTTATAGACAACACTTTAGCTAGGGAATAATCCGTCATTATTTTTGTATAGCAATGGGATATCTCGTTTATCTTACTAATTTAGCGATGAAATTTTTCTTTTTTAGCAACTGATTTTTCCGTCGCTAACTTTTTAGCTAGGGACACTTCTGTCGCTAAAATTTAGCAAGTACTTTAGATAGGGAACCGATCCATCGGTAATCCGTCACTATATCCCGTTTAGGGATGGAAAATGCCCATTTTGCTAGGGAATTATCCCTAGCTATATGGAATTTTTCTTATGGTTTTGAAGTTAGCGGTACTAATCATACTTTTTCAATTACTTATTTTTAAAATTATTTATACTTTTAATTCTTTAGTTTTTGAGTGCACTCTATTTATAACATGATACATTACATATATTTATTTATTAATTTCTTTTTATTTCATTGTAATGTTTTTAATTTTATTATAGTTAATAATATTACTATGATGCTTATTTAGTATAATAGTATCAATGTTCATTTTATTATTTTGGTACAATTATTTTATCTTTTCTATTTTCCACTTAACTTAAAGTCTTTGAATTGTATTCTTTAACAATTCAATTTTACTATTGGTATAAGTATAAAATTTGTCGAGCATGCCACTAGGTTTTTTGAGAATTCACCACATAATGTGCCAACAATTACTATAAATTTCTTGAGTGAAGTATTTTAAAAAATTCTCTAAGTTTGTCACGTTCTTCATCTTCTCGCGAGGTTAAAGTTTCTTAATATTTTTTTTTCAAATTTAATTATTAACTTTTGCATTGTTGATCTGTGAGTTAACAATTTTTTTTTGGTAAATTTCTATTTTTCTTAAATCTTTTTTTTATAGTAGCTGATGTCATACTAGCTTATGCTAATATTATATGATCTAAAATGTGTTATAACATTATTGTTAATCTTATTATTTTGAGTTATTATGCTGAATAACTTAATTTTAATTTCAAAGTTAACCATGTTTTTTTTAGATATTTTTGTAGGATTTATATAACTTTGTGGATGACATTTCTAAGAATTGATCATGTTGTCTATCCAAATTTTTCTCATATCAGAGGATAAATTAGATTCTTAGTTTTCATTAATCTTTTTTTATTAACTATCAGTTTAATTTTTTTGTTTTGATAAATTTAAAACTTATGAAATCAAGCATAAAATATATTATTTATATTAATAATGAGGTACACTTGAGAAAATATGCTAGTGTTTTTATAGTATGTCAAGAAAATATTTTTTAGAACTATATTTTATCTAGATTACCTAGAATATTATATAATATTATTATGTAAGATGACTTTTATTATTTTGTTAATTATTTTTATAAATAACTATTATCACATTACATAATTCATATCTCATAAAGAAAAAACAAATTTTATATATGTATACTTTATTTTTTAAAAATGATTGATATTCACTAAAAATATGAAATAAATATTTTTAAAAATTATATTATTATTTAATATACATTGTGAGAATTTGTATTTTTCTTGAAAAAACATAAAGTGATTTATCTTGTATTTTATGTAGTCATATTATTTTCATATTGAAAATTTAGAGATTATAAAAAATATTCAATTAAGACAACTTTAAAACTTCTTTTATAAGACATTTTAGGATGAATCAATTATGATTACGAATTACTTAATCATATTGATATCTTCTTTTATTTTTTTCAAATTGTATTTCTTATAAATTATTTAATCACATCATTTATCATTTGTGTTGTAGGGGGTATGAATTTTGTTCAAATGTTTCTTTAAAAGTAAGAAAATAAATTGTGTCATCTCATGTCTTTCTAGGCCATTATAGTATTCAAAAAATTATAACTGCAATTCATCATTACAATAAATTAGTAATTGAGTGATATAATTTCTTTAAATATTCTTTTCGTCGTGACAATCTATGTAAGGCTAAAGAGATTGTTTTAAAGTTAACTCACATTTGGGTTTTCTTAGGAATTTTTTGCCCATTTTTTTAATGTTTTTCTTAATCTTAAATATCATTTAGCCAGAACATATAATAATATGAGTAAGTTGAGTTTGACATGAATTATTATAGATGAAAATTCATATAAATTGTGATGATTTCATATTTATTTAATATGAAATCAATCATTTGATAGTAGAAACTTTCTAACTACTAATATACTAGATAAAAATAATGATGATATTAGAGAAGAGAATTTATGTTAAATATTTTAATCATATATATTTAAATCAACTTTTATGTTATGTAATGATTGTGTTTTTTTATAAAAAGAAATATTATTATAATTTTATTTTTTATTTTGTTAATTATGATTTTTTGAATAAGTAAGAAACTAATAATATTTTTTTATTTTGATGAATTAAATTTTATATTATTTTATATATATATATTTGATCTTATTTTGAATTAAAAGTTTTTATACCTCAATGTCTCAAGAATTATGTCTTGACTTACTAATTATTCAACTTGTTATTTTATGCTTTTGCCTCTATAGGTATTTAAACTTATAGTATAAATTATATCTCATTCTTGTTTTATTTAATTACTAATTAATTTTTAATAATACATTTAATCATAATGATTTAAATAATGAAATGTATTTGGAAAAGTCTTTAACATTCACATTTTTATGATTTTTTTGAGTTAACATATATTATTTCAATAAATATGACTTGGAGGAAAGTTGTGTTATATTATTGTAATTGATACTATTATTATATATATTAATAAATTGAATATTTTTATATTCAAATATTTTTTTTATAAAAGTTCTGAATAGCTCAATGATTTAAATATTTTTTTAGTTTTTAAGTAATATATTTAAATGAAAACTTATTTTATTTCAGCTTATGTTTATGTGATTATTAATCGATGAGTTTTCCATTGTTATCTCTACTAGATATAAAGAAAAATATGAAAATATAGTTTCTCTTATTCTTTATGATTGATATTAAAAATGTTTTCAATATTGTAAATCTTTTATTAGGTTTTCTCAAGAAGATGTATGATGTGGTCCTATTTATATTCACAAATATATGATAATATGTATGTAATTGCTTTTATCCTCTTTGAGTGATTCAATATATTTTTGATTATTTGACTATTATTATTATTATTTTTTTTGTGTCTCAATAATAATAAATCATAATATCAATTAATATTTTTGTATATTTTTCTAAAAAAAATTTTATATATTAGAAAATATGTTGTTATATACTCACTACAAATATTTATAAATAGTTATCATATATTATGATAACAACACACTCCCAAATGCCCAATTGAATTACACCACTATAGTGAAAGAACTTGTATCAACAATCTTTTCTTTTGGCAAGTTAATATCATATTTAGTGGGAACCAAAGTCATAGTATATACTAAATAATCTATAATCAAATATATCATAAAAAAGAAAGATGTCAGGTCTTGATTGATTTGATAAATTTTACTATTACAATAGTTTGAACTAGAGATATTAGGTAAGAAATGTACATATAAGCAAAATTAAAATAGCTTATCAAGACTAGAAAAAAAAGATAGAAGAGTTGTTGAAGAAGATATTAGATAAATTTTTTTATTTGAACAAATTATAATCTTGAATGAAAATGTAACTCCATGGTATGTAGTATTTAATGAACCTTATCATTGCAAGTAGAACTCTGATCAAATTTTTAGGCAAAGTGTTATAGTTGGGAGAGTAGTAGTATCTTGTAATAATGTCACTGTATGCTCCTGCTCATACAAATTGGTGGAACATGTTAATATTTATGTGCTCAAGTATCTTTCTTCTCAAAATCAATGTTGATATTTACATATATATGCATAAATATATATGTGCATACACACTACCCTACATACACACTCACATTTATCCATCCATATACATTACTATTCATTATATATCAGCATACACATATTTGTACTTTTGTATATATCCACACATATATTTACATTTTCAAAGTAGTGTGTATATACTTGTATGCATGCATATACTACTATACACCCACACAAACACACACATATACCTATATTCATAATGTATTTTTAAAGTTACACATGAAACTATTATATATGTGTGTGTGTGCGTGTGTGCACATGTGTGTGTAAATGCATTTAAAATTTTTTGATTTTGAAAATTTAATTAAAATAAAATATTATATATTGCACATAATTTATAAAATATTATAAATTCTTTATTTTTAAATCAAATATTTGTGTGTGTGTTTGTATGCATGTGTGTGTGTGTGTGTGAAGCATATGAATGTGTAAAATGAAATTATGAATTAAATATATGAGCTTCTATATTATTCAAATAGTTGTTTTTTTAATATTTATATTAAAATAACTATCATTATACTTATATAAATAAATGCATTTGACATATTTGTAAATTATATTGTTTTTACAATTATGTTAAAAATGAAAATATAGTTCATAAATAGATAATCTTTTTTTTTGTTTTTCTATATAATTTTGTTATTAAAATATTAATGACTATGATAAATTTCTACCTATTATTTATTGTTATTAATAAAATTTTAGAAACTTTAATATTCAAAGAAATATAATGTTGTGCATATAAATACATGCCTTTAATCTTTCGTAAAAAATCAATTATTTCCTTAATTATGCTCAAAAAAAATAGATTACCATATAAATATATGAGTAAATTTTTCTACAAGTAATTTTTTTTTATTCAAAATATATAAATGACCATATAAATATAAGAATTTGTTTTTTTAAATAATAATTTTCAAATTTTTTTTCAAATTGAATACATGACAATGTTTTTTTGTAATTAATAGATACATTTCAAAAATTATTTATTTATAATAAATATAACATATTGCATATTATGAAGTACAAATTTTATTTTGTAAATGAATTTTATTTTTAAAGCTTTATCTTTGTAAATTGAAACTACATCACATATATATTTTAAAAATTTTTTATAATATTCATTACACAAACATATTATTATTTGTTTAGAAATTTACAACATGAATTTAAATAAATGAGCATTTTTTTAGAAATTAAATTTTGTTAAATGATATTAAGTGAAACAAAAATACAAACCCTAAACATATTAAATCATAATGATTTATACAAACATATAAAAATGCATTTAATGTTGAAAAAACTAAATTTAAGTTCCTAAAATATATGGAAAATGATAAAGATTAATACAATATCCAAATAATACATGTATGAATGAGATGAATGATATGAATGGATATTAAGCTTCTGAAGCATGTAGTTATACATGTTGCAAATGTAGTTATATATAGTTTTTCATGTAATAATAATTATTTAGACATATGACTATGTATAGGTATTGATGTAGATAAATAAAATTATATATAGTAATATGTTGATATACATATTGTTAACTACATTTATATATAGTTATATATATATTAAATATATGTTGTTATATCTATATATAGTTATATTCATGTATACTATTTTTATACACTTATATATTTATGTGTTATTACTCTTGGGATTATCATATTTAAATAATTTATTATTTAAATATTAAATATATTGTTATATACACACTGCTCGCCACAAACACCAACACCTATTTTGTGATTAACATTTTAAATCACAAGGCTGTCGGGTGGAAAAAAAATAAAAATCAAGTTGGCATACCTGCTGTGCAGCATCAACATCCACACAATGAGAACGCATTATATCACACATGCATGAAGTATGAATAAAAATTAATTTATAAAAGCAATCCAAGCATACCATGGTGATCAATGAAGAAGAATTTCGTAATAAAAAATAAAAGAGTCAAAACACACACTTTTCCATTAAGATAATCGATGAAGAATAAAGGTAGAAAACGTACTTCAAATAAATAAGAAATTCTCACTTACTCTTCGATTAGGTTTTGATGCATCAGTGTCGAGAGATAGAGGCGGACTGTGGAGGACTTAGGCACTAGTTAGAGTTGTCACTTGAGTCTTGACAACAAGTGACTATATATTTTACCATAATATTTAAATTTTTCATTATAAAAACATTAAATAAACAATATTTATATAAATTACAAAAAGACTCATTTTTTTATTTATTATCAAAATATTTTCAACAAAATTCATGTGCGTGTAGCAAGTACACATGAAAAACAAACATCTTATTATTTTTTATTATAAAATTAATGAAACAATAAATATATAAACAATTTCAAAAAAATATATGTTTAGCCTTATAACAAAAAAATCAAAGCTACAAAATTTATAAACTTCATATAATAAGACATACATGAAAAGATAATTTATCTTCTAGTCACTCTTCTAAGAGTTATAAAATATTTTTTATGTTTATATATATATATATATTATGGTTATAAATTTTTAAGAATTCATATTAATTTTTATGAAGATAATCTGAAATAATTTAAAGACATAAAATTTCATATTATTTGATATCATTAATAATTTTTGAAATTCTAAAAATTACTTAAAGTGAGAAGAAAATTAAAAAAATTATATTTAATATTTTAATAAAGACAGAATTTTAAAAGCTAATAGTAAAATTATTACTCATTTAATTCTTATAAATTTTAGTATGGGCACACATCTATGTATTTATTTTTAAATAGTAATTTATTTTCTTTTAAATTTAATAAAAAATTAAATTTTTATTATAATTCAAGATTTTCAAATTTTCTATTGATTATTTTTTAAAAAGTTTCATATAATCATAATATTTTTTTATACTTATAATAATATTAATATTTACTAGTTTATTCATCAATTCAGATTTTTTTGAAAATATTTTAAATTTAATCATACAATGAATTATTTTACTTTTATATTAATCGAAATTTTAATGTATGTTCATTTAATTTTTAAAATATTTTAAAAAATTATTATATTTATAGAATTAATTATTTAATCTTACTTGAATAATAAGTTTCTAAATTAAAAATTTTAGAAAAATTTTTTGTATACTTTTTTTAAAAATTTATAATCATAAAAATAGTTATTTTAGTCCTTATTAATATATATATTTTTTTGTATTTTTATATATTTTAAATTATTTATTTTAATATCATTTTTTATAATTTTACGAGGAGAATGTGTATTTCAAGAATCACTCATCTATAGACCATAACTTACATTTGATAAATAAAATTAAATAAAATATTAAAACCAATAATAAATTTTAAAAAATTAAATAATTAAAGATTGGGTAGAGAAATTCAATCTCTAAATCCATAGCAATATTTCGGATGTAATTAGTAGGAAAGTTCCGTCACTAAATCTGTCGTTATATTTTTGATTTTATTAGCTAGAGAAATTTCATCGCTAAACCCATAACTATTTTCCGGATGAAATTATTTAGGAAAATTCCGTCGCTAAATCAGTCGCTATATTCCGGATGAAACTAGATAGAGAAATTTCATCACTAAATCCGTCGCTATATTCTGCATGTAATTAGCTAGGTAATTTCCATCTCTAAATCCTTCACTATATTTCGGATTTAATTTGCTAGGAAAATTCTGTCACTAAGTCCATTGCTATATTTCGGATGAAATTAGGTAGGGAAATCCTGTTGCTAAATTCATCTCTATATTCCAGTTGAAATTACTAGAGAAATTCCATCGCTAAATCCATCCCTGAATTCTCCACTTTTCTTTGTGCAGAATTTACGTGGCTATTCTATCACTAATCTATTGCAAATTTTTATTTTAATGAAAAATCACCCTCGCAATTTAGCTAGGTATTGATCCCTAGCAAAAATTCCCAAACTAAATAAACATTTTTTTTGTAGTGTTTGATCTATCTCTAAAGATCTTTAAGCTTAATATATATGCAGCTTCACCTAAGTCTTTTATTGAGAAACAATTTCCAAGCTAAGACTTTATTTATTGTAAGAAAGAGATATTATTTCTAATGAGAAGTATATCATCTATATATAAAATAAGAAAGAATACTGTACTCCCACTAATCCTTTTGAAGACATAAGGTTTATCTTCAATCTTAATAAAGCCAAACTCTTTGATTACATTATCAAATTGAAGATTCCAACTTCTTGAAGCTTGCTTTAATCCATAAATAGACTTATGCAACTTACATATCTTTGTAGCACCCTTTAGATCAACACAACCTTCAGGTTCTATTTTGTACACATTCTCAAATAAATTCTGATTAAGGAATGTAGTTTTGACATTCATTTGCTAGATTTCATAATCATGGTAAGTTGTAATCACAAGTTAGATTCGAATGGAATTAAGCATCTCAACTAGTGAGAAGATTTCATCATAGTCTATACCATGACTTTTTTTAAAACCTTAAGCAACCAATATCCCTTTAGAGGGATGTACATTACAATCCATGTTAGTTTTTCTTTTAAAAATCCATTTGCACCCAATGAGATTTATCCCTTTAGGTGGATCAACCAAAGACCATGCTTGGTTGGTATACATGTATTCCAATTTAGATCTCATGGCAACCAACCATTTCTTAGATTCTGGACTCAATGTTAGTTTGTATATCTCAAATTTCTTTAAGATCTTCTTTTCTCCCACTAGTTTTTCTAGAAATAAATTCTCTTTCTAAAAAAATACCATTTCTTGTGACAACCACTTTTCCTTGTGTGTGAATATAAAATTAGTATTCTTTTGTTTCATTGGGATATCCTAAAAAAAGCATTTGTCTGAATTGAGTCCTAGTTTCTCTAAGACTTGACGTCTAACATAAGGTTCACAACCCTAAATCTTCATGAAAGACATTTTGGGACTCTTTACTGGCCATATCTCATATGTTATCTTTGTAACTACCTTAGATGGAACACGGTTAAGTGTGAAAGAAGCTATCCCTAGAGCATAACTCTAAAAGGAAGAAGGAAGATCTACATGACTTATTATTGATCATACCATGTCTAACAAAGTATGATTCCTCGTTTCTGATATATTATTTCATTGTGGTGTTCTAGGTATAGTGAGTTGGGATATGATCACAGATTAAACTAGATGAGCACGAAACTCTTGGCTTAAGTATTCACCACCTTGGATCTGATCTAAGTATCTTGATACTTTTTCCATGTTTGATTTTGTATTTCATTCTTAAATTCTTTGAAATTTTTAAAGGATTCTGACTTTTGTTTCAATAAATACATATAGCCATAACTACTGATATCATCAGTAAATATAATGAAATACTGGTAGCCTCCTCTAGTTATTACATTGAAAGAGCCACATACATCATTATGTATATGTCCTAACAAATCATTTGACCATTTTTTTTGACCAGTAAAAGGAGTTATAGTCATTTTTCCTAATAGAAAAGACTCGCATACTTCATTTGATTGAAGATCAAATGAGTCTATAAGTAAATATTTATGGAGTTTAGATATACATTTCTCATTTAACACATCGCTTTTTGTCAATGATCTACTCTTTCTAAGATCCTGCACATTATTACAAATGTGAGAAGCATATCTGATATCTAATACCCATATTGAAGAAGTAGATAAATTGATTTCAATAATATAAATACTAGAGGTAAGTCTAACTTCCATTCATCCTTTTCAATTCTTCCAAGTATTGTTTGTAGTTCCTTTTGCAATGTCCAATATGACCATAGTGGAAGCAAGTACATTCCTTAGCCACCACCCCTCACTTAGGTTTCAATGCAGAAGATTTTGCCTTGCCTTTGGTTTGGGGTTTACCCTTATCTTTGAATTTATGTTTTCCTTTTCCCTTTTGCACCATCATTATGGATTTAATCTTTTTAAGATTTTGTTCAGTAGTTCTCACATTGCATAACAACTCAAGCAAAGTTTTGGCAATTTCATTTATGTTGTAATTCATGACAAATTGATTATAGTTTTTAGGCAATGATAGCAAAAACTAAATTAGTATCTAACCCTTGGCTCAATGGAAAGCACAACCTTTCTAGATTCTTAATATAACCAATATTTTTGAGCACATGAGTTCCAATAGGCCTCACATCTATCATCTTGCATTTAAATAAGGTCTTAGATACCTTTTACTTCTCATGCCTTCATTGCTCTTGATATAGTCATTTTTAAATGTTCAACCATATCATAAGCATCCATGTTCTCATGTTGCTTCTGAAGCTTAGAGTTCAAGTTTCAAGCATAAAATTATGATATAATGCATGTTAGATCCAAAGCATCATTTTGATACTTTTATGAGCATCCTTATCAGCACGAGGAGTATTAGGAGTAGGTGAATCAGGAATAGACTACTTTAGGACATATAATTTTCTTTCTTGTTTGAGGATAATCCTCAAATTCCTATACCAATCCATAAAATTAGCTTCATTAAGCTTGTCCTTCTCAAGTACAAATCACAGTGATAAGTTGTTAGACGTGTTTGTAGACATGGTAATCTAAAACATGTGCAAAAATTAGTATCATATTTAAAGTTTATTTAATTAGGGCTTTTATTAAATGATCCTCCCACTAAATTATTTGGTTGAAAACAATCCTCAATTTTCTCTTTAAATTAATCCTTTAGTGGGCCAAGATCCATATTTGACCTTGTCTTGAGTTACCTTTGGCTAAACGCTCAAAATTAAGCTATTTAGGTAGGTTATATTTACCAATTACATCTAAGTTCTCAATCTAATTGAGATAACTTAGTTAAGTTTCACCCAAAGTTCAATAAGTTGGATATCACAATTATCCTTTCGCACTCTACCAAGCTAAATAAAAATACTTCACTTTGGCAAGCCTATCTAATATTGATCGAGGTAGTAATGAGTATCAAACTTTGGTAGGCATCTTTTATTGACTTAATTTTTAATTTTAAGGGATATCTTTAATTGTTTAGTAAAACAACGAATTTAACATGCATCACATACATTTAAATATGTTTGTATTTATTTTACTAGGCTAGTTGTATAACAACATATATTGCACAAACACAAAATAAACATGACATGATTATGGCCCGAACTAAAATGATTTTCTCAAGCTAAAGAGAAAATCGAAATGTCAACCTAAAGGTATTACATCTTATCCAAGTGCTTCCTTTGTTCTCTTATGTTGTTTGTTGCTTTCTCCTTTAAAATAACTTTCTAATCTAAAACTATTCTAATCATATATTACATATCTAGAAGGAAATCTCAAGTTATATTTGAGGGGAATTTAATGACAAAATAATATTATAACTTGAATTGTAGATTAAAAGGCATGACATGGAGGCCCTATTTAACTTACAACAACATCACATAATCCATTCATATGGGGTAAAGAGCCATAACCATGCACCATGCAAAACATGCACCTAACATCACTTTATCATGATTATAATTAATCATTTATGGGGCATTCTAATTTTGGGGTCCTAGGGGCATCACCCCTAGTAGGGTCAAGGGGCATCGTCACTTAACCAAAACAAAATTGATTTATAAAACTGATTTATGACTTTAATCAAATCACAATTTCATCTATAAAATTTTTAACATTTAAATATCTCTGTATAACAATTAAATGAATCTATAATCGCTTATTTATAATCATAGTTTCATCTATAATATTAATTCATGGATGTAATCACACTACACTCTTGTTTATCATATAAATACAATTTAGTATTTGTATTAATCAAATTAACACGAACAAGTTACAAACAATATTATTTAATCTTATTAAACATATTAATATTATTGATCTGTTTCATGCATGATTAATCAAATGCTCATAAATCATTTGTATAATCATGATAATATGGTGGTCATATCAAATATAAACCAATATATAAAACAATTTAATCAATTCACAACCTCCCTCTAATACCATTGTTGGGGTTCAGATAAATTTCATATTAGAATTTCATAGTTGACTAGGGACCTACGACTAATCCAAGTAAAAACAATTAAATGTTGGACAATGATGTTACCTATTGTAGCTAAAAATTAAACTTTTTATTCTGAATGGTTTGGTCTAATTCTAGCACAGTCATGTGTTCGTGCCTCTACCAGTATCCACACAAACATATCTTTGTTATATATATTTTTTCATTTTGTATCTGTCACATTTAATATAAGCTTTTGTTTTTTCACAAACCTTTCTAAAAGGATGTGTCATCAATGAAACCTTTTGGTTTTTCACACACCTTTCTAAAAGGATGCTTCATTAATTAAACCATTTGGTTTATTACGCATCTTTCTAAAATAATGTGTCATTAATGAAACCTTTTAGCTTTTCATACACCTTTCTAAAAGGATGTGTCTTTAATGAAAAAAATGTGTTATTAATTAAAATGATGTGTCATTAATGACACATCATTCTAAAAGTGAGAAATGTGGGCTTTAAGTTTGTGCCCTTTTAAAAGGTCCAAACATTTACTAATTGGACCAAACTTTTTAGTCAAATTAGCTTAAGATCTGAAATGAATTTCAGACTTAAAATTATGCCTAGTTTATTTTAGTCTAACTAAAATAAAATAATCTTCAAATATATATATATATGTTTTTATGTGTGTGACCTAATAGGTTCTCGTAACATTAGTACTGATTTTAAAATCTCATTTTAAAGAAACAAGCAATGAACATCATTTAGCAATACATCATTGCTAACCAATTGATGAAAAAATATTATATTCAACTTAAGCTAATTTCGTGACTTATTTGATTGTAAGACTTACTTTTTTTGTCAATGATATTTAGTTTGATTTATGAGGCATGGATAATGTCATCCTCATATCAATCTATATGTTTCTTGATCTTTGAGTAGACTAAGTTAAAAAGCTAAGCTTAATATCTCATATTGACTTATTTCCGCATGACCATGCATTTTAGTAGTCCTACTCAATCAAGAGGCCAACTGATATCACTTCTATTATATCAATGAGACAAATTTCATCTACATAAATCACATTCTTCTACATAATTTATTATATACATATTAAAAAATTTATCACCATTTTTGTTACAGGTGGCATCTACTGAATCTAAAGAATACAACTTATTAAGTAGGCAACCGAAGTGACTTCAGGTCAAAAGATAATTTATAGTAATAGTAACGAGGAGAATGAGTAAGACACTTATATAACAATCCTTGCAATATTTTTATTGCGGGTTAGTTTAGTATATGTTTTCCAACATATACTCATGTTTTAACTTAATAACTCATATTAGTTAACCTACATGCTAGTCTTAATGTATTAATATTTTATTTGATTATTAATACTTGACTAGGGAAAATTTAGAGTAAATTTCCATATAATATATCACTCTAGGGCAATATTATATTCATCTAATATTTACAAAGATCTACAAAATATAATAAATATAAAATGATGCTTTTATACATATACGATATGATACAAAAGTCCCAAAAGAATAATTTAATGATTGAATTTTAGTGGATACTCTAACATATCTATCTATCTATCAATTTATATACTGATTGACTTTCTATTTATAATTCAATTTAATGATATATCTATCCAACTATCTTTCTGTTTATTTATGTATTTGAGTATTTATTTATCTATGTATCTGCCTATATGTCTATTTGTCTAACAATCTTTCTATATAACTATCTATCTGACTATCTGTCTATCTGTCTATCTATCTATCTGTCTATTTATCTAACTGTCTATCTATATATCTATTAATTTTTCTATATATCTATCTATATATCTATCTACCTATCTATCTATGTATAATTCTATCGATATGTATATCTGGGTTTCTCTTTATCAGTCTATCAGTCTATTAGTCTATTCGTATACCAGTCTATCTATCTTCTATCTTTCTATCTATTTGGCTATTTATCTATCTATATATTTAACTATTTATCATCCTATCTATCTATATATCTATCTATCTATTATATGTCTTTTTGTCTATATGTCTATATGTCTATTTATGTATCTATTTATATGTCTCTTTATCTAACTAACTAACTATCTATCTATATATCTTTCAACTATCTGTGCATATTTTTATATGAGTATCTACCTATATGTCTATCTGCATATCTTTCTATCTATCAATCAATATGTCTATCTATCTATTATCTATCTTTTTTTTATCTATATATCTACCTATATATCTACCTATATGTCTATCTATTATTTGTGTGTATGTCTATATGACTATCTTGATATCTTTTTATCTATCAATATATGCCCGACCATCTCTCTATTTGTCTCTCTATGTATTTGTCTATTTATTTATTTTTTTTCAATCTATATGTATATCTATTTATCTCTATCTATCTATTTGCCTATTTATTTATCTATATAATTGACTAGCTATATATCTATGTATCTTTATATCTATTTTTCTATCTATCTATTTTCAATATATATATTTGTCTATTTATCTATATGTCTATCTATCTATTTATCTATCTATCTATCAATTTTCTATTTGTCAATATGCATTCTTGTCTATCTATCTTTCTCTCTATCTATCATTCTATTAGTCTATGAGTATATTTGTCTATTAGTCTATCTATCAATCTATATATCTGTCTATATATCTATATATTTATTTGTTTATCTATCTATATGTCTATCTGATATATCTGTGTATCTATCTATCTATCTATCTATTTGTCTATATATATATATATATATATATATATATATATATATCTATATCTATATCTATCTATCTATCTATTAGTATATCTATCTATCTATCTATTAGTATATCTATCAACCTATCTATCTGTTACTGTCTATTTATCTCTTTGTCTATCTATATATCTATCTATCCATTTATCTATCTATTAGTCTATCTATATATCTATCTATCTATTTATCTATCTATTTATCTTTCTATCATTATGTATATATATATATATGTATCTATATATCCATATGTCTATCACTTTATAAGTCTATCAGTCAATTAGTTTATTAGTATATGTATCTATCTATCTATCTATCTATTTGTCCATATGTTTATTATTCTGTGTCAATTTGTCTATCTATTTATATTTATATCGATATATTTATCTATATCTTTATTTCTATATGTCTATCTTTTTATCTATCTATTTATTAATCTATCTATTAATCTATCTATCAGTTTATGTGTCTATATGTCTATCTATTTATCTTCCTATCTATCTATTTATTGATCTATCTATATATCTCTCTATCTATATTTCTATCTATCTATCTTTCTGTCTATCTGTCAATATAATTATTTTTTATATGTCTATTTCTCTTCATGTCTATCTATCTATGTGTCTATCTGTATATTTGTCTATATATCAATCTACTTATCTATTGGTCAATCTATCTATCTATATTTATATTGATCTGTCTATTTGTCAATCTATCTATCTATCAGCCTATCTTTTTGTCTATTTGTCTAAATATCTATATATCTATCTGTCTATCTATCAAAATAACTATTTGTCTATTTATCTATCTATTTATCTCTCTATCTATCTTTTAGTCTATCAATCTATTAGTCATATTTGTTTATCTTAAAAAGTCATACATAGATATTTCTATATGGGATTTTACATAAAATAAAATTGATATATTTAGGTAAACATTAATAGCTTACAGAAAGATAATCAAGATGTGTATACCTATATATGTATAGATATAGATATATATATATATATATATATACATGATATGTTTAATTCCATAACATGAAAGAAAAAAGATATCTATGTGTGTGTATACAAATAAATGCAATAATTGGGTATTTAAATTTGTTGTCTCCAAGATAGACATATAGCCAAAATAGCTAGACTCATAGATAGATAGTAAGATAGATAGATAGATAAATACACAGGTCAATATATAGATAGATAGATAGATTGATTGATAGTCAGATTGCTAGGCAGATTGATCGAAAGATCGATAGATATATTAAAACACAAATTGATAGACAGAATGATAAACCGATTGAAAGACTAATTATTCGATAGATTGAGAGACAAATAAATAGATAGATAGATAGAAGATAGATAGATAGATAAATAGACAGATAGATAGATTAATAAATAGATAGATAGATAGATACATACATACATATATAGACATATAGATAGAAAGATAGGTAGATTATTAAATAGATAAATAGACAGATATATAGACATATAGATAGATAGATATACAAATAGATTGATAGAAAGAAAGATATATATATATATATATATATATAGAAAGAAAGATAGAAGATAGTAAAATTGATAGAAAACTAGATAGATTGATACTTAAACAAATAGATAGATTGATAGATAGACAGATAGATAGATAGACAGACATACAGATAGATAGATTGATATACACATAGATAGACAAATAGATAGGCCGATAAATAGATAGAAAGATAGACAGACATATAAATAGATAGATAGATAGACAGATAGATTACTAAAAGAAAATATATGTTTAGCTCGGGAAATTTAGCTAGAAAAAATTTCTAGCTAAATAGCGAGGGATGAGCTAGGACATTACAAGAAATTTTTGATTTTATATTGAATTAAAAATTAGCTATGGATTAGTGACAAATTAGTGATGGATTAGCGATAAAAATTTTTGATTTAAAACTATTCGTTGCTAATATTATCGTAGATTTTCATGTAAAGAAATACTGGAAACTTAGCAACGGATTTAGTGATAGTGTATACCTAGCTAATTAAACCGAGAAAAAATTCATCACAAAATAAATATTTGATTTTTTTTTACAATTTTATATTTAATTGCAAGCATTTATTTATTAAATTCTATTTTTAACAAAATATATGCATTTAGATAGGAATTTTTCCCTAGCTATTTGGGCATTAGATATTTTTCATTACTAATATTTAATGATTAAAATTTTTTTTTAATAATTTATTTGTTTTATTATTTTATTTTATTTTGTATAATAAAGGTACATATGCCATTGTTTATAAATGACCAATCAATTAAAAACATATTCTCCTTGTATAATTATAAAATTAGGTTATTATAAATAAATAATTTTAAAAATATATAAATACAAAATATATATATATTAATAAAGACAATAATAACAAATTTAATGATTATAAAATTTGTAAAAAATTATACTAAAATTTCTCTAAAATTTTTATTTATGAAATTTAAAATTTTGTATTAATAAGCATTAAATAATAATTAATTCTATAATTATAATAATTTTTAAGATATTTTAAAAAATAAATGAATATACATTAAAATTTCTACTAATAAAAAACTAAAATAATTTATTATATCAATAAATAAAGAATATTTACAAAAATATCTGAAGTAACGTAGTAAATATTAATATTATTTTACGTTAAAAAATATAGGTTATTGATTATAGGAAACTTTTAAAAAAATAATTACTAAAAAATTTGAAAATTTTAAGTATAAAAATAATTTCAAGATTTTCATTAACTTTAAAAGAAAATAAATTGATATTTAAAGATAAATACGTAGATCTTTACACCTACTGAAATTAATAAGAATTAAATAATTGATCAAGATTTTTATTATTAGCTTTTAATATTTATTCTTTATTAAAATAATAAATATAACTTTTTTTTAATAATCTTCTCACTTTAAGTAATTTTTAGAATTTTATAATTATAAATTATATCAAATAATATGAAATTTTAAGTCTTTAAAATTATTTCATATTATTTTCATAAAAATTAATATGAATTCTAAAAAATCTAAACATATAAAATTTTTAAGTTGACATCACTGGGAAAAAATAAAATTGGTTTCAGTAATTTAAGCATATAAAATGCAATTGTTTTTCATTTTTCCACCATAATACTTTTTTTTGTCCATAATATTAAATATCTTGATTTTGGCATGGTATAAGTCATCAAAAATTACCCAATTGGTTTCTATCATAAGAAATTGGGGTGTGGTTGCCATGTTTTTTGATATTTTCATCAATACTAGAGAGATGTCATTGCTCCTCACTTTATCTGTGCGATGCCTATTCAATATAGTGGCAGCACGCCTTTCCATCATCATTTGTATTGGTATCATCGCATTCATCATTTCTATCCTTTTTTTTTTCCGCATTCATTTATCATGCCTTGGTCATCCATTGAATATTTCAGGATCAAAACTGTAAAATATTTTCATCGGCTTACTATAAAAGTTTCTTTGATGCTCTGATTTAACATGGAATCCTATGGATGATTCAGACAAGGAAAAGGATGCTTCGTTGAGTTCGAAAGTTTTTTACGGTACACTCTAAAATTTTCTGAAGGATATTTGTAGTTTTGATATTTTGAAGCAGAGGATGGAAGCTCATTTGGATTTCGTCATCTACTATGAGGTTTTCAGTGTCATGAGCAGTGTTGTTAAATTCAAAATCTTACCATAACATGCTCTTTCCATTTACATTCATTATTGTTTATTAACTGAAGAGAAGTGCTACATTACAGCTTTCATTTCCAAGTAGTGGAGTAAATTTTATTATCTGCTTCGTAGAATATTGATGGAGAGAGGTTAATGATGAAGTCACACTATCCTATTATAACAGATGTTGGACGGAAAGGAAAGCCATGCTAGTTGTTAAAAGTTCCACAATCCTATTTTATTATCTTCATTATAACCTAGCTTGGCTTAGAATCGGTCAGTACATGATTTTTGGTACCGACTCATTGCTGCCAAATGGAGAATCCAATTCAGATCAAAAAATTTCTTTTTAGAAAATGGTAATTACAAAATATTTCTTCTCTCATGATTCACTTGCCAAAGCTTATGCATATAACAAGATGGTTGAAAGATTGTATTGACTAGGTTACTATGAACAACTAGGCAACATCATATTAAAGAGGCTTTTGCTGCTAGTCCTTGTACTCGATAGAGCTAAATCCCAAATCTTCCTACCTTTGAACTATGGTATCGATGGACAAAACGGAGGTCATCCTCCTTTTTTTATGGCCCAATCTAGCATCAAGTCTAGGCGTCAAGTCATTAATGGTACAATAGGAATGATCTGTTGAAGAAAATGCATTTTCTCATGGCATATATTTGCTAATGGCTGACTATCTTTCTTCAATGTTGTGCTTAGATTTTCTGTCATCAGATGTAATGCATGGAGAAGGTAATTTTCTTTCACATTTAGTGGCAATTGGGTGCAAACTAGCATTTGAGCAGGTATACAACCTATATAGATTTTCTGTCAACTTATATCCGTGGCTAATTGCTTAAGAAATGGTAGGGATTTCTTGTTGAATATGACTTCAAAATGAAAGATTTATTTGGTGAACTTCATGATTGGGTGCGACTTTGTCGAGCAATGCAGCTCATAACTAATAATCCATCAATTCGCTTGGTTTGTTCTTTCCTCCTCTCTTGTTACCCTGGGTAGAAAATAAACTTAATGTCTCATCCATGAGTCAATTGTGCTGCAGAAAATTGTGGCTCCATCAGATATTCATAAAAAATTGGCTAATTGCAGTGTTGCCTTGCAATATTTAAAGCAATCTAGTGCACAATTGTGTGATGAAAAAGGAATCACAATTGTAGAAGATGACATAGTTGGTGGGGATAAAGATGACTATTTCATATTCTAGAATATATTTGTTCACTTGCAAGTTTGTTTACCTAAACCTTAAACACTTTATTTTTGTTATAGAAAGTTTGCTTTCTTTGATGCACAGTTCATGTAGACTATTTCTATCAGAGGATCAAAAATGTTGAAAAGAGTGTTTGATTTTCTTATTATCACATGTGCAATGAATTCACATCACTTTTCTGGAAATATTCGATTACTATACAAATAGTAGAAAATGTAACTTTGAATGTTGTTCTGATGCTTTGAAAGTTGGATTGTGAATGAAATTGATGGTTTTGGAAAATAAAATTTGGTTAACATCAATTTTATTATTTATATGGGTAGAGAAGATAGTCAATTGTGCTAGTTTTTTCATCTTTAATCAAAGCATGTATCATTTTTTATAGAACGGAAAAATTTGTACTATATTAGTGAAATATACTACCATAAATAACAAACTAGGTTTTTTTATTGGTGGTGTTTGTGTTGTTCCTCATGCCTAATCAAGGATATTATGAGATGGGTCAAAAGATAACATGGGAGTTAAAGAGATATGCCATTGTTTTTGATGCCGAAAGCTCGAGGAGTAGAGTGCATATGTTATGTTTTGATCATAACATGGATCTCATTCCTATAGGCAATAGTTTTGAACTATTTGTCCAGGTAATTTGTCACTCTCATCTTTGATTCTATTTATGTATACTATTGTTAAATTATTTTTGCTTTACATCTCTCCTCCATGCCTTTTTAAACTGCTACCTAACTTTGTTTAGTATTTCTGTTAAAACTAAACCACTCTGAATTGTTCAGGACAATGTATAACAAGAACATATAAATTGGTTCATTTATGATATCTATCATACTATTTTAATGTCAGCTCATAATTTTTATCTCAGTTCTTGTTATAGATTAAGATGGGGTTGAGTGCATATGCAAAGGATTCACATGCTGTTGCAAATTTACTTGTTTCTCTTCTTGATAAAGCTATAGGTGTTGTGGCCTTGGAACCGCGATCGAAAAATCCAGTTAGAGTTAGGGTGGGTAAATTCTACTTTTTTCTTTGGATGTCATTTATTTGATTTTTTTTATTTACTATGTTATGCATTTTGATTTTCATGTAGGTTACTGCATGATTGAGAGCTTTAGAAGGTGATACATCTGGCAACATTTTGCAAGAAGTAAGCATTCATTTGTGTTTTATTTATTTCTTACATGGAGTGTATATTTTTTTTCTGTCAATATTTGCTTATTTGATCACTTTGATCAAGTTTTGAGATCCCTTGAGAGAGAGAAGCAGGCTAAAGTATGAGATACATGGTGTCATAATTATGGATGGTTCTCAAGAAGGTTCTTATCAATGGGCATGTCCATTAAACACTTAAACTCTTATTAAATTGCTATTTATAAGGTTATGCCAATATGATAAGATAATTCTATTGTGCTCTGGATGAAAATGTAGAGTAGTGCCTTTTGATGGTCAAAGGAACAAGGCCACATAATTGAACTTAGTAATACACAAAACTGACTGGGTGATATTCTGCCTAAGGCATTTACATCAGCAATATTAATAAAAGTAGTGTAGCACCTCATGGGTGTGAATTGACTTAAAAGTTTAATGGAACTTCTTTTCCTGGTGTTCTTTTGAGGGACAAAAACTGGGTGCCATGTCATCAAAATATTTGAATTTTTAACCTACTAAGGTAAGATCGTCATTAGAGGTGGAAAATATGTTGAGCGGCCTAGCTGCATGGCCATTTTGCATGGGCTGTGCCGATCCCGGAGGGAATCCCCCTGTGCCGCAATATCATGCAACACGACATTATCCAAATCACCAACCTCCCCTGGTCAAATTTGTCATGGTTGAAAAATCGTGTTCAGGTCATTCTCGAGTGCTACCGATCAGGTTGAAACTACCAACCTGATCTCACATGCCAAGTTTGTTTTAAAACTACTAATGCAATGGGTTAGGTCGAGCTGGACTCCCAATTCAAGCTCGACATGTGATCTCATGCACTATATTCTTTTTTATAAATGATGAGTGTCTAATCATGCCAGATGGATGCATCATCTAGGATTGTTGGCATGTCACACCCTATAGTCATTTTAGATTATTAATTAATGAATTAAATTTCGACACAATGGCTATTCTAGCCATTACTTAACCATTGACAATCCGTTGTTTAGATTCTATCAAGTCCAAATCCAACATTAAAAAATTAATTTTAAAAATTCAATTATTTTTATAAGTAGATAAAAAATTTATATTTTTTTCTTTATATTCTATTTCTCTTTATATGATTATCTATGATTTTCAAAATCGAAAGTTAAAATAAAAAGTATCTTTTTATTTTTTTATTCTATTTTTTATTTTTAATATTTTATTTTTATAATATTACATATTTTAAAGTATGTAAATTATAATTTTATATAAATTTAAAATATATTAGTGATGTTGTCCAATGAACAATGAAATAATGAAAATGTTATGATGAAGATTTAATTTTGTAAGGAACATTATTTGTATTTTTTTTTACTTTGATATAAGAGAGTATAATGAAATACTAAGATATTTTTCTTCTACTATATATACATGTTTATTCCTTATAATAAAATGGATCATAGTAAATTAAATAAAAATGAAATTAATATTTTAGATAATTTTAATTTAGATAATAATAACCAAACTCAAAGGTCCGTTTCTAATTTGAATCTTAAGTATCCCTATGTACATAAAAAATTTAGGTTTAATAAATTAATTTTTGTAGTATGACTTATTTTAATATAATTAAAAATAAAAATAATAGAGGATTCTAAGAAAATAATGCTCAATGTAGATAAACACAAAATTTATATAAATATTACAAAAATAAATATATAAGAAGTCGTACGCATGAGTAATATTTTAAAGAAGCTCTGGAAGTGATGAAGCTTGTTCTCCTCACTGATTAAAGTTTCAAAAAAAAGTTAAGTCTCTTGTAATTTGAATAGAAATGGTGTGGTTGAATCAGGCAGGGCCACCAGATAAGTTAGTGCGAGAATAATCTTGTATGCTTGTTCTGCTTAAGTTTTCATAGGGGTGGATATTACTACAATATAGTTTTATGAGCTGGATAAGGTGCTTTACGACCTCAAATACAAGAAAGAGGCGAGTAGTTGAATTCTCTGTGAGCTTGTAATAGGTTCGGCACAACATTAAGCTATGAAAGTTATTGTTTTTTTTTTTTTTGTTTTTTTTTTTTTTTTTTTTGTTTTTAATTTGATTTGGTTGCTTGGATTGGGCATAGACCTTTGATTATTGTTTAGAGAAGATGTTAGGAGCTGCTCTCAAGGACTTGTACAAGATGCTCATGAATGAGCATCATGTAGCCTCAATCTCCGATTACAACCGTATATATGTATATATATACTACAATATTATATATGTAACTAGTGAAATGCTAGTATATATGTACATATATATCGTAATATTATATATTTATCAAATCATAATCTTATTTATTTATTTATTTTGATTTGATTGACTGGTTTAATTTTCATACAAATATGGTACCGCAATGTTCCACACACAAAACTTGCAAAAGTGGAGGGATATCATAATTGGGTTAAAGTTACAGGTGAATATCTTACTTTTCTTTGTGGTGGCACACAATTCAAAAATGGAGCTCTACACTAAATCGACTTCATCAACGAGTTCATTCTTTCGCTAATTGTAGAAACATAGAGATCTATTGCATCAAATATCACATATTGATGCTGCTTTAAGGGTACTCTTTTATTGTGTGTGATGGGTGTTCATTCAATGAATAACTTTGATTTGAATAACTTCTTTTCTAAATAATCCTATATGTTGTATATGTAATTTGTTTTTACTTAATAATCTGTTTTAATATTTTCATGTAAGTGCAAGAAAAGAAATATTAAAAGCCCGGGGATGCAGCAGTAGCACAATAACGGAGGTCCCGCTTCGGTTAAATAAAACGGATGTTTATTTTTGTATAAAATGATTTGTATTTATTTTTCGGGTGGCTGTTTTTGACCCGGTTGAACTGTTTATCTTCGTTCTCCTCTCTCTCTGCGCGATTTCGCGACTACCGAATGCTGCATACTATAAGACATCTATTTCTTGGTTTTAATCTGTAACGCCAAGCATTTTCTGGTGGAGGTAGCTAGTCGTACTGAGCAACTAGCAAACCACGTTATTTCTGTGTTGATTTTTCGTTTTGATTCTGTCGTTGATGCTTGTGGTTTGGGATATATATATATATATTGCTTGTTTATGTGTTTTCTGTTGTTTTCTGTTCATAATCTCACTACCCGTGGAAGGGCAATTTTTCAACACTATATATTGATATTTTTTGGAATGGAACCAAAAATAGGTAACCAAAGAATAAATGGACTTGTAATTTTCAATTTTGTTTTTATTGTTGGTTTAATTTTTATAGTTCATATATGAAAAGAAATGAATTGTGACACTGATATTGTTGAAAAAAATTAACAAAAATGAGTTTTTTTTCCTAGTACAACAAGAATGGTACTTTTCCATTAGCTTTGGATGCTTATTTTTATGCTTCAGTTTATTGTCATCATGTTTTATTTTTTAATTATTGAATGAATTCCTCAAAGGATGATGCATTTCATAATGTGTTTCTTGATATGCGACTTAAAGGAAACTCTATCAAGTAGTGAATACCAGATCATTAATGAATGAGTAGTTTATAACATTTCAGAGGTGCCTAATGTCATTCCTCCCTTGCACTATGATCTTATGATATCTAATGTTTTGGAATCTCTGGTTTCTATTGATCTCGTTGGCAATGAATTTGATGTTATGGCTAGGGAGCTCTAGGTTATTGTTAATGTTGTTGTGGTCATAAATCTAGTTAAGTTGAGTTTATTCACTAGGGTTGCAAGAGAATCTTCCCTGGCCACATCATAGGTATAGGTTACTTAATTGACTATTTTTTTTCCGAGTGATGTAAGTAGATTTTAATTCTTCATTGTGCTCAATTTGGAATGGGTATTAGTTCCATACATAAGTTTATGTAGTATTGCTCCATGTTTAACACATTAATCATTCTAAGATTTTCTATGATGGACAAAAATGAGATTATGTTTTAATAGTTATTGTTCCAAATAATTCGATTTATAATTTTTTGAAAATAATTGCACTATATAAACTATGGTGAATTAAGTAATAATAAATATAGTATAAAAGAATTGAAGCTTCCTAATACCAAGAGTTTTTAGTATAATATATATACATAGTCAATATACCTTTGAATATACATGCATTTATATATTATGAAATGTATATTTTTCTGTATATGTAACTATACATATATGCTGATGTATGTATGTACACACACGCACATATATATATATATATATATAGGTTCATATATATTGTAGTAATATACATAAGGTATAAGTTGTATTGCATAATTTTCAAGAACAAAATATTTTTTACAGTAGAAAATATGTACATATATACTGTAGTTTTATATATGTAACTAATGAAATGATAGTATATATGTACATATATACTACAGTATTATATATTTATCAAAATAGAACCTTATTTATTTATTTATTTTGAATTGATTGACTAGTTTTATTTTTGTACAGATATGGTACTGCATTGTTCCCAATATGAAGCTTTTAAAAGTAAAAGGATTTTTCACTAGATATGATGCGGCGCGACTAAGACAGCTTTATCACGGCAAAAAGATGGTGACTAAAGGAGGGAGGGAAGACAAAAAAATTCAATTTCATGCATAGATTATACTTTATGCACTGTCATTAGATAAATTGATAAAGAAGATATAATGAAATTTTGTTATGTTTTTATTTTAACAATGTAACATAATGTATCATAATTATTTAATATCTACTTTTATTTTTTGTTAATTAAAATTATTGGTTTATAATTTATGTTTTAATTCAATTTAATATAAAAATTTAAAATTATCTTATCAAATTTTTTGTAAAAAAAATAAAATAGTGAAAATAGTTTTCGAATTAAAATAGCTAGAGATTTTTCCCTTGTTAATTTAGCTAGGGACTTTTCTATAAATCTTAATTACGATAAAAATCAGCAAGGGAAGAAAAATTTTAATAGGAAATTTTGTCTTTAAATGTTTAGCTATGGAATTTTTTTTATCATTCATTTTTTATGAAGAGCACTTAAGCTTGAGAAATTTTCATCATTAATCAGTCGTTCTACTGTTTTAGCGACGAAAAATCCCATAATATAACAAGGGATTTTTCACTAGATATTTGAGATTTTTCTTGTAATGATAAATAGACAGACAGATAGATAGAGAGATATATAATATAGACAAATCTACATATAGATAGATAGACATATACACATATAGCCAGAAATACAAATACATAATTATACATATAGATAGATATATAGATATACAAATGATCAATAAAGAGATAAACATTTATACACATTGATAAATTGAGATATATAGAGATAGAAATAGATATAGATAGATAGTTAGAAAAATAGATAGATAGATAAATAGATAAATAGATAGATATATATATAGATAAAAATATAGACAGATAAATAGATAGATATATAGCCTGATATATGGATAAATTGATAGATAGATAAATAAATAAATGGATAGATATTAAGATATTCAGATAGAAAAAAAAGATAGAAAAATTGATAGAAAGACAGTTAGAGAGAGATAGAAAGATAGAGAGATAAAGAGTTAGATATATAGCAAGATATATATAGAAATAGATAAATAGTCACAAATACAGATAGATAGATGGTCAGATATACATATGGATAGATAGATATATAGACACATAGATAGATATATAGATAAATAAAAAGACAGATTGATAGATACATAGTTAGATAGATTGATATACATATAGATAGTTCTCATTAGATATACTAATTGACAGAATGATAGTTATAGAGAGAGAGAGAGAGAAAAAAAAATATAGATAGATAGATAGACAAATATATAGATAGATAGATAGATAGATAGACATATAGGAAGATAGATAGATAGACATGTAGATAGATATATAGATATATAGATATATAGATATATAGATATATAGATATATAGATAGATAGATAGACATATAGAAAGATAGATATATAGACAGATAAATAGATATAAAAAAATACATATATATAGATAGAGAGATAGGTCGAAACATAGAAACAAAGATTGAAAAATAGACATATTGACAGAAAGACTATAGACTGATACATAGATACACAAATAGATTATGAGAAAGATAGACAAATAGATAGATAGATTGATAGGTAAAAAGATAGACAGATAGACAAATAGATAGATAGATCGATCAATAGACATATAAATAAATAAAAATAGAAATATATATATATATATATATATATATATATATATATATATATATAGACATATAAACAAATAGACAGATAAATAGATAGATAGATAAAAAATAGATAGATGATAGAAGAATAGCTAAATAAATAGACAGGTTGATAGATACACATATACATAGATAGACATAGAGTAAAATACATAGAATGATAGATAGATATATAGATATAAAAATAAATAAATAGACACATAGATAGATATATAGATAGAAAAATATATAGATAGATGGATATATAAATAGATAGACAAATAATTATACAGATAGAAAGATAGAAAGATAGAAAGATATACATATAGATAGGTAGGTAGGTAGGTAGGTAGGTAGGTAGATAGGTAGGTAGGTAGATAGATAAATAAATAGAAAGATTGATTGATTGATTGACCACAAGATAGATAAATAGATTGATATATTGATAGATAGATAGAAAAATAGATTGATAGATAGATAAATAGAGAGATAGAAACATATACATACAAATAGATAGACAGATAGACAGAGAGATATATACACAAATAGATAAATAGACAAATACAAATAGAGATAGATAGATAGATAGATAAAAAGATAGACAGATATACTAATATATAAAATAATAAATAGGCATATAGATAGATAGAAAGATATACAAATATAGAGATAGATAGATAGATAAATAAATAGATAGATAGAATGATAGATAGATAAATATATAGATAGATAGTTAGAGAAATATATAGATAGATAGTTAGAGAAATATAAAGAAAGACAAATGGATAAATAGATAGATAGACAAATAGATAATAGATAGATACACACACACACACACACACACACACAAACACATAAATTGAGAGATAACTAGATAGATAGATTAATAGATAGATAGATATATAGATAGACAGATAGACAGACAGACAGATAGATAAATAGACAGATAGATAAAAAGATATATAGTTTGATAGACAGATAGATATATAGATAGATAGATATATAGATATATTGATAGACCTATAGACTTATAGATAGACAGACACACATATAGATAGATAGATATATAAATAGAGAAAAAGATAGATAGATAGTCAAATAGATAGAAAGATAGATAAATAGGTAGACAGATAGACACACAGACACAGATAGATAAAAAGATAGACATATAGACAAATAGACTAATAAAGCGATAGATAGATAAACAAATAGATTTAAGAACAAATATATAGATAGACAGATATAGATAGAAAGATAGACAAATAGATAGAAACATAGATTTAAAAATAATTAGATAAAAATATAGATATATAGATAAATAGATAGACAAATAAACATATCGTTAGATAGATAGATATATAGACATAAAGATAAATACATAGATAGACATATTTAAAGATAGATAGATAGATAGATAGATAGATAAATAAACAAAGTGACAGATAGATAGATAGACAGATAAAGATATAGAAAGAAATATAGATATATAGACATACAAACACAGATAGATAGATAGATAGACAGACAAAAATATAGACAAATAGAAAGATAAGTAGAAACATATATTGATAGATAAATAGATAGATAGATATATAGAAAGATAGATAGATAGATAAATACATATTTAAATAGACAGACAGATAGATAAAAAGATATAAAGATAAAGAAATAGATAGATAGATAGACAGACAGACAGACAGACAAATAGATAGATAGACCTAAAGATAGATAAATAGATAGTTTGATAAATATATAAAAAGATATAAAGATAGACTGATAGATAGATAAATAGATAGATAAACATAAATATAGATAGAATTATAAACAGATATACAAATAGATAAATAGATAGATAGATAAATTGACTGATAGAAAGATACACAAATATATAGGTAGAAAGATAGAAAGTTAGACTGATAAATAAATAGAGATAGATAAATTGATAAATAAATAGAGATAGATGGAGAGAGCTAGACAAATATAAATATATATAGATAGACAGATATATTTATAGATAGAAAGATAAATAGATAGATACACAAATTGAAAGATATACATATAAGAAAGATTATTAGATAGACAAATAAATAGATAGATATACTGATAAAAAAAATAGACAAATATATAGATAATCAAATAGACATATATACAAATAGATAGAAAGGCCGATAGATAGATAGATAGATATACAAATGAACATATAGATAGATAGATAGATAGACAGATAGAGAATAGATAGATAGACAAATAGCTATATAGACCAATATACATATACTTAGAAAGATATATAGATAGATAGATTGATTGATTGATAAAGAGATAGACAGAAACACACATAGATAGAAAGGAAGATAGTTAGATTGATAGATAGAAAGGATGATAGTTAGATAGATAAATAGACATATATATACAGATAGACACTTAGACTTATAAAGAGAGACATTTTAACAGATACACACATAGAGATATGGACATATCGATAGAGAAATAGATATATACATAGACAAAGAGAAGGATATATTGATAGAGTGATAGATAGACACATAAATAGATAGATAGATAGATAAAATATTTGTTAGAGAGATAAACAAATAAACTGATATATAGATTAATAGATTGATAGACAAATATATATATATATATATAAACTGATAGATAGATATTCAGATGGATAAATAGTCAGATATTCAGATAGATAATTAGTCAGATATTTAGATAGACATATAGATAGATAGACAGATAGACTAATAGACTAATAGATAGATATACAAAGACAAATTGATAGATAGTGAGTTTGAGAGATTGAGAGATAGATAAATAGATAAATAAATAGACAAATAGATAAATATATAAATAGATAGATAAATTGATAGATAAATAGACACATAGATAGTATAATAGTTAGACAGATAGAAAGATAGATAGAGAGAATGATAGATAGATAGATAAATAGACAGATTGGCAGACAAATAGATAGATAAATAAATAGATAGATAGATAGATAGACAAATAGACAATTAGGATGATAAATATATTGACAAATAGTCAAATAAAAACATATAGAGATAGATAGATGGACAGAAAAAAGATAGATAGATAGATAGATAACACATAAATGAATAGACAGATAGATAGATAGACAGATATTTAGTAAGATAGACAAATCGATCGATAGAAAAATAGATAGATAGATAGTTATAGTTATATATATATACAAATAGATAGATAGATAGAAAAGACATATAGTTTGATAGATAGATAGATAGATACAATAAAAGATAGTTTGATAGATACATAGATTAATAGATAGACAATAGAAAGATAGACAGATAGATAGGTAGATATATATATATATATATAGAAAAATAAACAAAAAGATAGAAAAATAGATAGATATATATATATATATATGTTTTGTGTATGTAAATATACACACACAAAATATATATATAGATAATGAGATTGACATATACATAGATAGACAAAAAGATAGAAAGATATACATTTAGATAGATATACATATGGACAAAGAGACAGATAAAAAGATAAAAAATAGACAAATAAATAGATAGACATATATAAAAATAAACAAATAGATAGTTATATATATTAAAAGATTGATTGATTGAAAAATGGAGAGCTAAACATATAGACAAATAGATAGATAGTCAGAAAGACATATAGATAGATCGAGATATAGATAGATATGTATACAAATATAGAGATTGATAGATAGATACACAAATAGACTATAGATAAATAGAGAGGTATATAGATAAATAGATACACAAATAGAAAGATATACAAATAGACATATAGATAAATAGACATATAGACAGATAGTGATAGATATATAGATAGATAGACTAATTGATAAAAAGAAAGATAGACAGATTGATAGATTAATAGATAGATAGGTAGGCAGATAGATAGATAAAAGATTGTTAGATGTATTAGATAGATTGATAGATTAGAAGGACAAATAGATATATATATATATATAGATAGATTGGTAGATATTTTGTTAGATAAAGAAATAGAAAGATAGATAGATATAAATAAATAGATAGATTGATTGATTGATAAATAAATAAAAATATTGACAGATGATAGATAGACAAATAGATAGATAGAGAAATTGATAAATTGACAAATGAACAAATAGATAGATTTATAGATATAATTATAGAAAGATAGACAAATAAATAGGTACATTTAGAGAATAATAGACAGATAAATAAATATATTTATAGATAAATAGATAGAAAGACAGATAGTTACATTGAGATAGATATAGAGATATAAATAAATAGACTAATAACCAAAAATATTGATAAATAAATTGATAAATATATAGATAAACATATCGACAAATAGACAAATAGACACATAGTGAAATAGATAGATACATAGAAATATAGATAGTTAGAAATTTTGACATATAGATTTATAGAAAGATAGGTAGATCAATAAATTTATAGATTTATAGAAAGATAGGTAGATCAATAAATTTATAGATTGACAGATATATATATATATAGTAAGATAAATAAATAGAGAGATCAATAGATATATATCTTGATATATATACTAATAGAGAGATATTTTGATAGATATACATACATACAAAGATACATAAATAAATAAATAAATAAATAAATAAATAAATAAATAAATAAATAAATATATATATATATATAAAGATTGATAGATTGATAGGTTGACAGAAATATAGATATATATATATATATAGATAAATAGACAGATAGATATATAATGTAATATACATATAAATAGATAGAGACTTAAATACAAAGAAAGATAGATAAGCATATACGTACATGGCTAGAATGGTAGATAGACATATATACAATTATATAGAAATACAGATAGATTGATATATATAAAGAAAGAAAGATAGATATATAGATAGGTAGCCAGATAGAAAGGTAGAAAAATATACAGATAGATAGAGAGATATATAGATATATAGATTAAAAGATATACAGATAGATAGATAAGTAGAGAGATAGATAGATAGACATATAGAAAAGTAGACAAATAGAAACATAGAGAGATAGATAGACTAACAAAAATACATAAAATAGAAATACATATAGATAGATTTACAGATAAACATATAGACAGACAAATAGATAGATAGATATATAGATAGGTAGAAAGTTAGATATATACATTGATAGATAGATAGATAGAAAGACAGATAGATAGATAAAAAAATAGATAGATAGAAAGATAGACACATAGAAACATAGTAGATAGACAAATAGACAAATAGTCAGATAGAATATAAATAGATAGATAGAGTGATATATAGATAGATAAAGTGATAGACAGACAGATAGATAGATAGATAAACAGATAGATAGATACATAGATCGATAGACACATAGATAGATAAGTAGATAGATAGATAGACAAATAGATAGATAGTCATATTCAAAGATCATCACATAGCCAGATAGATGGATATGCAAATAGACAGATAGATAGATTGACAATTAGATAGATAGACAAAGAGAACTATAGACATATAGACATTTTGATATATAAAAACATATACATATTTACAATTAGTCAAATAGACAAATAGAGAGATACGCTGATAGATACATAGTCAAATAAATAGAAATTGAAATAGATAGATAGATAGATATATAGATAGATAGATAGATAGAGACACAAATAGAGAGATAGACTAATATAAATAAATAAATACATAAATAAATAAATAAATAAATAAATAAATAAATATATATATATATATATATATAGTTAGACTATTATATAGTTAGATAGATACAAAGATAAATAGATAGATAGATTAATAAACAAATAGATATATTGACAGATTAACAGATAGACTGATAAAAAAATAGATATTTTGTTAGATGGAATATAGATAAATAAATAGACAAATAAAGAGTTAGAATCATTGAAAATAGATAGAATCATAGAAAGACATATAGATAGATATATTGATTGACAGTTAGATATATTGATAGATAGATAAATTGATAGATAGATAGATATATTGATAGATAGACATATAGATAGGTAGACAGATAGATTCATTTATTCAAAAACCGATAGATAGGTATATAGATAGGTATATTGATAGATAAATAGATACACAAACACATTGAAAAATTGATAGATAGACATATAGATAAATAGATAGATATACAGATATATACATAAATAGATAAACATATATAATAATAGATAGATATATAGATAGCCTGATTCATAGATATATAGATAGATAGATAGACATATAGAAAGTTTGATATAGAGATTGATATACTGATAAATAGAGAGATAAATAGATAGAAAGATAGATAGTTACAAGACCAAACCCATAGAAAGGTAGATAGATTTACATATAAAGTCTTAGTATGATATCCAAATAGATAGATTGATAGACATATAGATTAATATTTAGATAGATAGATAGATAGATAGACAAATATATAGATACACAGATCGATAGATAGATAGAGTGATATATAAATAGACATATACATACATAGTCAGATATAAAGATTGACAAATAAAAAGATATATAGAAAGACAAAATAGATAATTAGACAAATACAGAGAAGACAGATATATAGATACATAGATATAAAGATAAATAGATAGATAAAGAAAGATATATAATCATATATATATATATATATATATATATATATATGTATGTATGTATGTATGTATAGATTAATATATAGATAGAAAAATAGATCGATAGATTTATAGATACATAGATAGACAGATAGACAATTAGACAAATAGAAAGATTAAAAGATAGTCAGACAAAAGATATGCATACTAATAGAAATACAAATCGATAGATATACAGATTGATAGATAGATAGATACACAAATATTTATATATATAGTTAGATAAATAGATAGTCATATAGAAAGATAGATAGATAGACACATAAACACATAAATACATAAATAAATAGTCAGATAGACAAATAGATTAATAAACATATAGACATATAGATACATAGACAAATACATAGATAGTCAAATAAATAGACAGGTAGATAAATAGATATAGAGATAGATAAAATATAGAAAGTTAGATAGACAGATCGATTGATAGGTAGGTAGACAAATTGATAGAAAGATAGATAGATATATAAACTGATTGATAGATAGATTAATTGACATTTTGACCGATAAACACATAAATAAATAGATAGATAAATAGAAATATAGATAGGTTGATGATAGATATACAGATTAACAGATAGACATATAGACAAATAGATATATAGACAGATAGATAGGCACATAGATAGATAGATATAGATATAAATAGATAGATATAAAGATCGATAGATAGATTGAATGATAGACAGATAAACAAATACATGTTAGATAGTTATATAGATATAAATAGAAAGATTGTTAGTTAGAAAGTTACATATATAGATTCATACAATTATAACATTTTGATTAAAGATATATAGACAAGTCGAAATATAGATAGATAGATGATAGACAAATATATTGAAAGATATATAGATGTTGAATATCTAGATTGATAAATAGAAAGATAGTTAGATAGAAAGAGTGAAAGATTGATACACTGATAGATTGATAGACTAATAGGAATATAGACATATAGATAGATAGAATAATAAAAAAATAGACAAATTGATAGATAGACAAATAGACCTATAGTAAAATAGATAAATAGACAAATAGACAGATAGATCGATAAGAATATCGATAGATATATAGATAGATAGATAAATAGATAGATAGATAGATAGACAAATATATACATTATAGAAAGAAAGATAGCCAAATTAACAAATAGATAATTAGAGTGATAGACTAAAAGACAACTAAAGAAATATATATATATATATAGACAGATATATACATAGACAGACAGAAAGAAAGAAAGAAAGAAAGATAGATAGATAAATAGATAGTAGATAGATAAATTGACAGATAAATAGATAGATAGATAGAAAAAGAAAGATTGATATATAGACAAGCAGATAGACTAATAGATAGATAGATAAATAGATAGATAGTTAGATAGATAGTGATAAATATAGACATATAGACAAAAAGATAGATAGTCATATACAAAGATTATCACATAGCAAGATAGATGGATATGTAAATAGATAGATAGATAGATTGATAATTAGATAGATATACAAAGAGAACTATAGACATATAGACATTTTGATATAGAAGAATATATACATATTTACAATTAGTCAAATAGACAAATAGAGAGATATGCTGATAGATTCATAGTCAAATAAATAGATATAGAAATAGATAGATAGATATAAATATAGATATATAGATAGAGACACAAATAGAGATATAGACAAATAGATAGATATATATATATATATATATAGTTAGACTATTATATAGTTAAATAGATACAGAGATAGATAGATAGATAGATAAACAAATAGACATATTGACAGATTAATAGATAGACTGATAAAAATATAGATGGATAGATAGGTAAAAGATAGATAAATAGATAGACAAATAAAGAGTTAGAATCATTGAAAATAGATAGATACATAGAAAGACATATAGATAGATAGATTGATTAATAGTTAGATATATTGATAGATAGATAAATTGATTTATAAATAGATATATTGATAGATAGACATATAGATATGTAGACAGATAGATAGGTAGATAGATAGGTATATTAATAGATAAATAGATACATAGACACATTGAAAAATTGATAGATAGACATATAGATAAATAGATAGATATATAGATAGATACGTAGATAGATAAACATATATACTAATAGATAGATATATAGATAGATATGTAGATAGATAAAAATATATATTGATAGATAGATATATAGATAGATTGATAGATATATAGATAGTCTGATTCATAGATATACAGATAGATAGATAGACAGATTGATTGATTGATATAGAGTTTGATATACTGATAAATAGAGAGATAAATAGATAGAAACATAGATAGTTACATGACCAGACCCAGAGAAAGATAGATAGATTAACATATAATGTCTTAGTATCATATCAAAATAGATAGATTGATAGACATATAGATTGATTTTTAGATAGATAGACAAACAAAAATATAGATATATATATAAATAGACAAATATATAGATACACATATAGATAGATAGAGTGATATATAGATAGATATATACATACATAGCTAGTTATAAAGATTGACAAATAAAAAGATATATAAAAAAACAAAATAGATAATTAGACAAATACAGAGAAGATAGATATATAGATACATAGGTATATATATAGAAAGATAAATAAAGAGAGAGAGATATATATATATATATACACATATGTATGTATGTATATAGATTAATAGATAGATAGAAAGATAGATAGATAGATTTATAAATACATAGATAGACATATAGACAATTAGACAAATAGAAATATTAAAAGATAGTCAGACAAATAGATCGGCATAATAATAGAAATATAGATCAATAGATATACAGAAAGACAGATAAATAAACAAATATTTATATATATAGTTAGATAGACAGATAGACAGATAGACATATAGACAGATAGACAGATAGACACATAAACATATAAATACATAAATAAATAGTTAGATAGACAAATGGATAAACAAACATATAGATATATAGATAGATAGACAAATAAATAGAAAGTCAAATAAATATACATGTAGATAAATAGATATATAGATAGATAAAAAGATAGATGGTTAGTTAGACAAATAGATAAAGAGATAGATGGTTAGATAGACAAATAGATAGATAGGTTGATAGACAAATAGATAGAAAGATAGATATATATATATAAACTGATAGATTGAATGATTGATTGACATTTTGACAGATATACACAAAATTAAATAGATTAATAGAAATATAGATAGGTATATGATAGATATACAGATTAACAGATAGACATATAGACATATAGATGTATAGACAGACAGACAGGCAGATAGATAGATAGATATAGATATAGATAGATAGATATAAAGATCGATAGATAGATTGAATGAGAGATAGATAAACAAATACATGTTAGATAGTTATATAGATATAGATAGAAAGATAGATAGTTAGATCTAACTATCTATCTATATCTCCGAGAATATATTACCTTTTAGACAATATAAATTTAATCTATATCTTCGATTTAAACAAAAGAATGTCAAATGGTAATATATTACCTTTTAGACAACCAAATAATACTCCGATAATAGGTTGTTTGGCTTATGCCGATGATCTAATAATTTTTACAAACGCAAGTAAATGATCTATAATAAATTTGATAGAATTATTACAATTATTTGAATTAGAAACAGGTCAGGTTGTAAATAAAAAGAAGTGTCAGTTTATGCTAGCTAAAAAGACTACCGAGAAAGTGATAAATAAGATTAAAAACATAACTAGATTTACACATAATAAGGGAGCTTTAACATACTTAGGCTGCCCAATATATGAAGGTAGACTGAGAGAGAAATATTTAACACCATTACAAGATAAAATCATAAGGAAAATAGCAGGTTGGAAAGAAGATCTTTTAGGGTTCGGGGGACGGATTACATTAATCTCGCATGTGTTACAAAGCACACTAGTGCATATCTTATCTGTAATACATCCTCCGAAGAAATTCTTGAATAAATTAGAATCAGAAATGTCAAATTTTTTATGGGGCAAAAAAGCTGGGAAGCAAAAAATTCACTGGAAAAATTAGAGGGATATATGTTATCCAAAAGCTGAAGAAGGTTTAGGAATAATCACTTTACAGAATATGGCCACTGCCTGGGAATGTAAAGGATGGTAGAGGCTAATTGAGAATGATAGCCATTGGGCAAATTATATGAAGGAAAAATATTTAGCACAAAATAACTAGAGGCTTAAGCAGGTATCAAATAATTGGAAAGCTCTGGAAAAACATAAAGAGATAGTAGAATCACACTCAATATTAAAAAAGAGTGGTTGGAAATGGACACTCACACCACAAGGTAATATCACACTAAAATCGGTGAAGGAGTTGTTTAGGAAAAAAAAAACTTGCTCAACCCATATTTAAATGGGTTTGGAAAACAGGTATCCCACAGAAAATGTGCTCGCTAGCCTGGCAAGTATTATCAAATGCATTACCTGTGGATACCAATGTGCAAAGAAAGGGCATAAAAATAGTGTCCAGATGTGAATGCTGCTTTGTAGAAGTAGAATCAATGGACCACCTATTCTCAAGAAGAAAAATTGCAGTAGAAATTTGGAAGAAACTTGAAGGATATGAACAAATTAGTAATATAGAGGAGAGGCTAATAGAAAGAATCAAAAAAATGGGAAAATGCAACTTCCACTAACCCTGCTAGAAATTGGCTCAATAAGAATTTACCTCATGTAGTGATATGGTGTTTATGGAAAGCTCGTAATAGGAGTAGATTTGAAGGAAAAAGAATGGACTCAAAAGATATATTACAAGAAATTAAGCAGAAAATAAGTAACATATCAAATATTAAGCCCATTATAGTAGATAAACTAGCTATAGATAAGAAAGTGGAAAGGGAATGGGGTCTTAATATAAAATCAATTAAACAAAATTGGGCAAAAAGTATAAGCTGGGGCAGGCCCCCTGAAGGAAAATTTTCCCTAAACACAGATGGAAGCTTCAATAGGGATACAGGAATAGCGGGGGGCGGTGGGTTAATAAGGGATTCTAAAGGCACAGTCATGAAAGCTTTCACTTCGGTTAGTGTAGCAGACTCGACTCTACATTCAGAAATTAGGGCGTTAAGAATAGGCTTAAATGTATGTAAAAGATTGGAATATAAAAATATTCAAATACAGGTAGACTGGATGTTATTATTTAACTTAGTAATAGGAAGAATTTTTCTTTGGAAATATGAAGAAGAATTAGAAATAATAATGAATCTTAAAAATGAACTAAATGAATCAATAATGCATATATATAAAGAGGCAAATAGTCCAGCAGATAATCTTGCGAGGATAGGCTCGGAAAAAGGAGAAATAGAATTCGATGAGGATTCTATGCCGAAAAAATTAAAAGGTTTAGTAAGATTAGATAAGATGACTTTTTCTTATTTAGAGTTATAAAGGGTGGAGGCTGAGCTAAATCTAAAATACAATTTAGTTTCTTTCCTCAGCAGCGCAGAAGTGGATTTCAGCATGGAGTCTTGGTTGGCAGGTTGTGTACACGTATAGCTATGTTTCTGGTTTGTGTATTATATTGCAGGTTGTAGATGTTCAAATATCAAACTGTCGATGGTGATTTTTGTTTTTCTACATTGTTAATTTCGTAGTTGTTTAATAGGTTAAATAATGCATTTTATATTTATTTTTCCCTTGAAAAGAACATACATTATAAGTTGATTATCACTAGTTTATTTGCTGCTTCCCGAGTTGATTTATGGTAGTCATTTTTGACTGATCACCTGGCCCTGTGGGTGTTCAACACTCGTAGAGGAACTACAGAATGGTGGGCAGCTTACACGCGCTTGGTAATGGTTTTTTGTTGACTTATTTGTTGACTTATTTGTTGACTTATCTGTTATAATCTGGTTTTTTTAAGTGAACTTTCTTATATTTTTGAGAGTTATGCAGAGAGTTTTAGGTCTTGCTGCAGCTTGGTATAGACAGAGCACTCATTATAAGGCGTGGCAAAGAGAATGCAAGTGAAGAATAAATTAATAAATGTTGTATATGTATAACAAGGGACAAGGGGAATTGGGTAGAAAAGTTATATTGTAGTCGTGCTCATTTTCTTTGAATATTGCAGGCACTGGAGCGTATAAAAGAAGAAGGATGACGGATGGAAAATACTCGAGAATAATGTGAATAACATGGCTTGAGACACGGGGAGATGAGAGGATAGATGCTGATCTCAGGAAACGGCCGAGCAATACATGGAATTAAATGAAAAGATGGGCCGAAAAGATGGACCAAAAATAGTTAAATGAAAAGATAGGCCGAAAATTAGATAAACTAGAGTATAGCCTCCAGCTTATTCTAGTTTAATTTATAAAATGAATAAATGCTTATTTGAGAAAAATTTTAAATTTCAATATGCTAGCAAGTAGGTTTAAGGTTAAGATGGGTGTAGGAGGGATATGGGTAGATGTAGGTTGTAAAAATGGTATTCCTCCACCAAAAGAGAGGGTTATTAATAATAAAACAAATTATATAAATAAAAAAAAAGATAGATAGTTACATATATAGATTCATACAATTATAACATTTAGATTAAAGATAGATAGACATGTCGAAATATAGATAAATAAATGATAGACAAATAGATTGAAAGATATATAGATGTTGGATATCTAGATTGATAAATAGAAAGATAGTTAGACAGAAAGAGTGAAAGATTGATACACTGATAGATTGATAGACTGATATAAATATAGACATATAGATAGATAGAATAATAAAAAAAATAGACAAATTGATAGATAGACAAATAGACCTATAGTAAAATAGATAAATAGACAAATAGACAGATAGATCGATAGGAATATCAATAGATATATAGATAGATAGATAAATAGATAGATAGATAGATAGACAAATATATACATAGATAGAAAGAAATATAGCCAAATTAACAAATAGATAATTAGAGTTATAGACTAAATGACAACTAGAGAAATATATATATATATATAGACAGATATATACATAGACAGACAGACAGATAGATAGATAGATAGTAGATAGATAAATTGACAGATAAATTGAAAGATAGATAAAAAAATAGACAGATTGATATATAGACAAACAGATAGACTAATAGATAGATAGATAGATAAATAGATAGATAGTTAGTTAGATAGTGATAAATATAGACATATTGACAAAAAGATAGATAGTCATATACAAAGATTATCACATAGCAAGATAGATGGATATGTAAATAGATAGATAGATAGATTGATAATTAGATAGATATACAAAGAGAACTATAGACATATAGACATTTTGATATAGAAGAATATATACATATTTACAATTAGTCAAATAGACAAATAGAGAGATATGCTGATAGATTCATAGTCAAATAAATAGATATAGAAATAGATAGATAGATAGATATAAATATAGATATATAGATAGAGACACAAATAGAGATATAGACAAATAGATATATATATATATATATATATATATATATATATATATATATATATATATAGTTAGACTATTATATAGTTAAATAGATACAGAGATAGGCAGATAGATAGATAAACAAATAGACATATTGACAGATTAATAGATAGACTGATAAAAATATAGATGGATAGATAGGTAAAAGATAGATAAATAGATAGACAAATAAAGAGTTAGAATCATTGAAAATAGATAGATACATAGAAAGACAAATAGATAGATAGATTGATTAAAAGTTAGATATATTGATAGATAGATAAATTGATTGATAAATAGATATATTGATAGATAGACATATAGATATGTAGACAGATTGATTGATTGATTCATAGACAGATAGATAGGTAGATAGATAGGTATATTGATAGATAAATAGATACATAGACACATTGAAAAATTGATAGATAGACATATAGATAAATAGATAGATATATAGATCGATACATATATAGATAAACATATATACTGATAGATAGATAGATATATAGATAGATTGATAGATATATAGATAGCCTGATTCATAGAAATACAGATAGATAGATAGACAGATAGACAAATTGATATAGAGATTGATATACTGATAAATAGAGAGATAAATAGATAGAAAGATAGATAGTTACAAGACCAGACCCAGAGAAAGATAGATAGATTGACATATAAAGTCTTAGTATGATATCCAAATAGATAGATTGATAGACATATAGATTGATATTTAGATAGATAGACAGACAAAAATATAGTTAGATAGATAGATAGACAGACAAAAATATAGTTAGATAGATAGATTGACAAATATATAGATACACAGATAGATAGATAGATAGATAGATAGAGTGATATATAGATAGATATATACATACATAGCCAGATATAAAGATTGACAAATAAAAAGATATAGAGAAAGACAAAATAGATAATTAGACAAATACACAGAAGACATATATATAGATACATAGATATTTATATAGAAAGATAAATATATAGATAAAGTGATATATATATATATATATCTATGTTTGTATGTATATATAGATTAATAGATAGGCACAAATACAGATACATAGATTTATAGATACCTAGATAAACAGATAGATAATTAGACAAATAGAAATTTTAAAAGATAGTTAGACAAATAGATAGACATAAAAAAAGAAATACAGATCGATAGATATACAGGTAGACAGATAGATAGACAAATATTTATATATATAGTTTGATAGACAGATAGACATATAGAAAGATAGACAGATAGACACATAAACACATAAATACATAAATAGATAGTCAAATAGAGAAATGGATAAATAAACATATAGACATATAGATAGATAGGCAAATAAATAGATAGTCAAATAAATAGACAAGTAGATAAATAAAAATTTAGATAGATAAAGATATATATGGTTAGATAGATAGATTGATAAAGAGATAAATGGTTAGATAGACAGATAGATAGATAGGTTGGTAGACAAATAGATAGAAAGATAGATAGATATATAAACTAATAGATTTAATGATTGATTGACATTTTGACAGATAGACACATAAATAAATAGATAGTATATACATATATTTCTTGATATTTAAGCATGTCCCAATATAATACATAGATATAACAATGAGGCTAAAGACAATTAGACTTGTATATATCTAGAGCAATGACATCTATCTCTATGTCTAATAATATGCAATTAAATGATAAAAAAGTGTTTGTTTTTGGGGTATCAAATAAATTTAGCTAAATTTATATGTTAAATCATTTATATAGATGTCTATAAGTATATATGTTTCTCTGTCTATTTGTATAGACACAACGGATGTTACTATCAATGAAAAATATGTTAAATTATTTTTATAAATAGATTGAACACAACATGCAGTCCTAATTTGTTAAATCATTTATAGATAGATATATCTACAAAATATATCGGATAAATATTCTATATTTTATTTTTCATCTATTAATGCGTATAAAACTAATTTCATACTTAAGATTAGGCCCAATTTATTTTTATCTATATAAAATAAAATGAACTTCAAATATAAATACATTTTCATAATGTCTGAGGTTACTTTAAAATCATATTTTAAATTAACAAGCAATGAGCAACATTTAGAAATACATCATTGCTACCAAAGTGTTGAAAATATAATAGATTCGATGTATCCTAATTTCATGACTTATTTTATTGTATGACTTAGTCCTTTTCCCATGATATCTTGATTGCCTTTTAGGGCATACTCTAGCATATCTGTCTATGTATTTATCTATCCATTTATCTTTCAATGTGTCAATTTGAAAAACTGTCTATCTATGTATCTATCTATCTGTCTATTTGTCTAACTATCTAAGTATCTAACTATCTAATAATCTATCTATCAATGTGTATAATTATATAACTAACTTTTAATCTATCAGTCTACTTATATGTCTATCAATATAATTATATATCTATCTATTTGTTAATATATCTATTCTAATTATTTATATGTATATCTATCTATTTTTCTATCTATCTATCTATCCGTTTGTCTATCTATCTATCTATCTATCTATTAGTCTATTTATTTTTATATCTATCTATCTATATATTTATCTGTCAATATGACTATCTAACTTTTATTAATCTCTATATCAGTCTATATAACTATCAATCAATCTATATGTCTATCTATTAATCAATATATCAGTATATCTGTCTATTTGTCTATCTATATATATGTATATTTTCCTATCTATGTATCTACCTATGTGACTATCTTTTATTTGCCTATCTATCTTCTATTTATCTATGTATCTATCTATATGTCTATCTATCTATCTATCTATATGTCTATATACCTATCAGTCTATCTATCTATTTATCTATTTATCTATTTAAATTTATGTGTATCTATCATATCTATCTATTTATTTATCTACATGTGTATTTATTTATCTATATATGCATCTATCTTTATATGTATCAATCTATCTGTATTTCTATCTTCCTGTCTATATGTATATATATATATATATGTGTGTGTATGTGTGTGTGTGTTATATCTATGTATTAATCAATAAATCTATATATATGTCTCTCTATTTATCTATCTAAATATCTAACTTTATAACATTCTAACTGTCTATTTGTTAATTTTTTTATCTATCTAAATATCTTTCTATCTTTCATTCTTTCTGTCTATCAATCTATGAGTCTATCTATCTATCAGTATATCTATCTATCTATCTACAATCTATCTATTAGTCTACTAGTCTATCTTTCAATTGTCTATCTATGTATTAATCTATTTTTCTATTAGTCTAAATGTCTTTCTGTCTATTTTTATAACTCTTTATATATCTGTCTGTCGATTAGTCTACCTGTCTATCTATCATTCTATTAATCTATTTATATATCTAATTGTCTATCTATCTATTTCTTTATCTATCTATCTAACTATCTATGTATGTGTATATATATATATATATCTATCTATATGTCTATATGTCTATATATCTATATGTCTATATATCTATCTGTCTATCTATCTATCTACCTATCATTTGTCTATTAGTTTATTTGTGTATCTATCTATCTATATATCTATTTATATGTCTATCATTCAATCTATTTATTTATATATTTGGCTATTGATCTATCTATTCATCTATATGTCAATATGTATATCTATCAATCTTTCATTCTGCCGATCTACATATCTTTTTATTAGCATATATACTTATCTAACTATTTGTCTATCTATCTATATATCTATCTATTTGTCTATCTATCTATCTATCGATTGATCTATTTATCTATCTATTTGTCTATCTATTTATGTTTCTATCTATCTATTTATTTATCTTTTTATGTGTCTATGTGTGTAATAGTCTATCTATCCCTCAACCCATCAATCTTTCTATCTATTTATATTTTTATATTTCTATTTATTTATTTAACTACCGATATATCTCTCTTTCTTCTATCTATTTATCTATCTATCTTCTTATATATTTATCTGTATATTTGTCTAACTATCTATCTATCCATTTATCTGTATATATGTTAATTTTTGTATCTATCCATTTATTTATCTATATAACAAAATGTTTATTTGTCTATCTACCTTTGTATCCATATATCTATGTAACTAACTATCTATCTATGTCTCTATATGTTTATCTTCCTCATTCCCAAAATAATATTTTCTATCATTCTATCTCTATATTTGTTTTTCTATCTATCTGACTATCTATTTATATATCTATCTATTTGTCTATGTATCTATATGCTTATATATTTTTGATCTATTTATCTATCTTTCTATCTATCTATTTGTCTATCTGTCTGCCTCTTTATCTGTCTGTCTATCTATCGATCTATCTATCTATTAATATTTTTATCTATATTTCTATATGTCTATCTAACTGTCTATCTATCTATCTGTCTATTTAATTATCTATCTAATTGTTTATATATCGATTGATCTATTTATATATATATCTATTTAATTTTCTATTTTTCTGTCTATTTATCTATCTATTAAAATGTCTATCTATCTAACTATCTAACTATCTATGTGTCTATCAATCTATTTATCTATCTATCTTCTATGTCTCTATCTATATATATCTCTATCTATTTGTCTATCTATCTATATGTCTATCTTACTATATGTAAATATGTGTTTATGTCATATATGTCTAACTATCTATCTGTCTCTCTTTTTATCTATTTGTTTATCTATCTTCTATCTATCTATCTATGTAACTGTCCATATCTATAACTATCTATATAAGTGTCAATTTGTCAAAAATCAATAAATATCTCTCTATCTATATATCTATCTATCTGTTTATCTTTCTATCTATCTTTTTATGTATATGTCTATGTGTTTATCTATCTATCTATTTAACAATCTTTTATATATCTATCTATCTATCTATTTGTCTATTTGTATATCTATCTAACTATCTATTTGTTTAACTATCAATCAATCTTTCAATCTAGCTATTTGTCTATCTGCCTTTCTACCTATGTGCTTATCTATCTATTTATCTATATGTTTATTTTTATATCTATCTATATGTCTATTTATCTATCATTCTAATTTTCAATCAATCAATCTATCTATATATCTATCTATTAATCTATCTGTCTATGTATCTATCTAAATATCAATATATCTATCTTTCTATTTGTCTACATGTCTATCTTTGTTCCTATCTATCGATCTTCATGTCAATAGGTCTATCTATGTATTTTTCTATTTGCCTATTAGTCTATCTATCTATTTGTCTAAATATTATTATTATATTTGTATATCTATCTATTTATATATGTATCTATTTATACATCTCTATATCTCTCTATCTATGTATTTATCTATATACAAATCTATATATATTTTTATCTATCTTTATATCTTTTTGTCTATCTATTTGTCTATCTGTCTATCTTTAAATATTCTATATGTCTATCTATCTATCACTCTATTCTTCTATTAGTTTATATGACTATTTGTCTATCTGTCCATCTATCTAACTATTTTCAAAGTATCTATCTATATATCTTTTATCTACCAATTTGAGTTTCTATCTATCTAACTATCTATCTATCTATCTACATATCCAATTATTTTCTTATGTCATTATCATTATAGTTGTCTATCTATCTATCTATCAATTTATCTATCTATCTTTCTATCATCTTTGAATATATTTATCTATCTATCTGTCTATCTGACTATCAATCTATATGTGTGTCAATTAATCAATCTATCTATGTATCAATATATTTATCTATTAGTCTATTAGACTATAAGTTTATTAGTCTATCAGTCTATTAGTCTATCTATCTATCTATCTATTTAATTATCTATCTGTCTATCTTTTTATATGTCTATTTATATATCTGTCTATGTGTGTGTGTGTGTTTGTGTCTACCTATTTATTAATCTATCTATCTGTCTTTCTGTCTGTATATCTATCTATAAATATGTCTGTCTATCTATCTATCTATCTATATGTTTATCTATTTATCTGTCTATCTATCTTTCTATCTATCTGTCTATATGTCAATCTATCAAATTTTCAAAATTTTTATATGTCATTCTATCTATCTATCTATCTATTGAACTATCTAAATATCTATCTAGCTATCTATCTACCTTTCTAACTACATTTCTAACATTTAGTTTAATAGTCAATCTCACAATCTATCTATTTATATATCTTTCTATTCAATTATCTATTTATCTATCTATATGTATATCTGTTTATCTATCTCTCTATCTGTCTATCTATTTATCTATATATTTTTTTATTTATCTATCTGTCTATATGTTTATCTAACTATCAATCTATTTGTTTATCTATTTATCTATCTATCAATATTTATATCTTTCTATTTATTTATCTTTATATCCATCTATGTATATATCTATTTGTGTATCTATATATTTGTGATTTTCTATTTTTATCTATCAGTCTATATATATATTTCAATATCTATATCTATGATTTATCTATCTATTTATCTGTCTATCTTTATATTTGTCTATCAATATATTCTTTAAATGTTTATATGTCAAGATATTTATTTATCTAACTTTCGAACAATCTATCTTTATATCTATTTATCTATATAACAATATAACTATTTTTTTTCTATTAGTCTATCAATCAATCAATATATCTATCTATATATTTATCTTTCTATAAATCAATAATATATGTCTATACATCTATCATTATATCTCTCTTTCTGTCTATCTATCTATCTATCTTTGATCTAACTATCTGTCTATATATTTTTCTTTATATCTATCTGTCTATATCTCTGTCAATATATTAATCTATCTATTTATTTATCTATTTATCTGACTATTTGTCTACCTATATATATATATATTTATCTATCTACATATTTATCTAATTATAAATCTGTCAAAGTATATAACTGTATATTTGTCTAACTATCTATATGTCTATTTGTTAATCTATCTATCTATCTATCTATCTATCTGCCTAACTAGCTACTATTTATCTAATTATATATCTATCTATCTATTTGTCTAATTATCTAAGTATTTATCTATTAATAAGCCTAAATATCCATCTTTCTATCTATCTATCTATATCTCTATCTATTTAATTGTCTTTCTATCTATCAATCTATTTATCTATATGTCTAATTATTAATCTATCTATTTATGTATCTATCTATTTGTTTATCAATATACCTATCTATTTATCTATCTATTTCTCTATCTAGCTATCTTTTATCTATCTATCTATCTATCTATCTATCTATGTATCTATCTATCTATCTATCTATCTATCAAACTATTAAAATGACTATCTATCTATCTACATATTTGCTTATCTATTTATCTTTCTTTCTTTCAATCTAAATATGTGTATATCTGCCTGTATTCTGATCTATTGATCTGTCTATCGATTAATATTTTGTCTATATGTATATATATCTATCTATCTATCTTGTTATATCTTTATCTATATATGTATGTATATATCTATTTTTTTATCTGCAATTCTTTATATCTCCTATATGACTATCTATCTTGGTATATATCTATGTATTTGTATAACTATCTATATGATTATCTGTTAATCTATCTATTTATATAATGGGTTATTATATATCTAACTATCTATTTGTCTAACTGTTTAATTATCTATCTATTTATTTTCCTAACTAACTAAATATCTATCTTTCTCTCTCTCTAACTATCTAATTGTTTTTTTATCAATCAATCAATCAATCAATCAGTCTAAATATAAATCTGTATATCTATGTATCAATATATTTGTTTATCTATATTCTATATATTGATCTATTTGTATATGTAGCTATATGTTTATCTATCTATTTGTCTCTCTAACTATCTATCAATCAGTCTATATGTCTATCTATTTATCAACTAATCTGCTTATCTATCTCTCTTTCTATATCTGTATCTAACTATTTGTCTATCTATCAATATTTCTATATGGCTATTTGATTATCTATCTATCTGCCTATCTTTCTATCTATCAATATATGTATCTATATATCTATCTATCTATCTAAATATCTATCTGTCTATCTATCTAAAAATATATGTGTGTATCTATAAATTATTTTATCTGCTTATCTGTTAATTATCTGTATATTTATCTATCTATCTATCTAACTATTTGTCTATCTATATATCTATCTATCTGACTATTTGTGTGACTGTCTATCTATTTTTTGTCTAACTGTCAATTTTTCTATCTATATATCAATCTGTCTATCTGTAAATCTATATATATATATATATATATGTGTGTGTGTGTGTCTATCTATTTATCTATATATCTAGCTATCTATATATAGATGTTTATCTATCTTTCTTTCTTTCTAACTGTCTATCTATCTATTATTTTATCTTTTTATATTTCTATTTATTTATCTATATAACTAACTATTTCTTTATTTGTCTAACTATCTTTCTACCTATATGTCTATTTGTCTACCTATCTATCTATATCTCTTTGTATCTATCTATCTATCTATCTATGTCTATGTTTATATGTTCCTATGTGTCAATGTGTCTATGTGGTTATGTGTGTATATGTCTATCTGTATATGTGTTTATATGTCTATGTCTCTATCTGTATATGTGTCTATATGTCTATGTGTCTATGGGTTTAAGTGTCTATCTGTCTATGTATCAATATACAAATCAATATATCTATCTTTCTATCTATCGTTCTTTCTATCTACCTATCTATATATTTATCTGTCTATCTATCTATTTGTCTATCTATATAAGTAATTATTTGTGTATTTATTTATCTTTCAAATTTTCCATAAATCGATCTTTGTATCTATCTATCTATTTATCTATTTGTCAATTTGTCTATCTATCTATCTTTATTTCTCAATCTCTTTATTCTTCTATTAGACTATATATTTATCTATCTATTTATCTATCTATTTATCTATCTATTTATATGTCTATATGTCTAAATATCTATCTACCTATCTATCTCTTTATCTATACATCTATCTGACTATCCTTCTATTTGTATATCTATCTCAATGTATATATTTCAATCGATCTTGTTGTATATTAGGCTATTAGACTGTGTTTAACTATCAATTGATCTATCTATCAATTTATTTGTATGTCTAATAGTCTATTTGTCTATCTATATGTCTATCAATTTTTCAATTTATTTATCTATTTATTTGTTTATATATTTTTCTATATATCTATATGTATATCTAACTATCCATCTATCTATCTGTCTATATATCTATCTATATGTCTATCTGTATATCTAACTATCTATCTTTCTATTTTTCTATGTATCATTATATCTATCTATCTATCTATATATATGTGTATCTATCTATTTGTATATCAATATATATGTGTATCTATCTATCTATTTGGCTATCTACCTAATAATTTGCCTATCTATGTATCTATCAGTCTATCAATTTGTCAATCTGTCTATATGTCTATGTGTCTATCTATTTATTTATGTATTTGTATATTTGTCTATCTATTAATCAATGTATTTATCTGTCTATCTATTATCAGCCTATTGTCTTTGAACTATCTATTTATCTATCTATCTTTCTAGTAAAATTTTTATCTATTTCCCTATATATCTATCTGTCTATGTATCTATTTGTAAATCTATCTATCTATTTGTCTGTCTATCTAAATATCTTTATATCTATTTTTCTATCTATTTATCAATGAATCTATCTATCTATATATCTATATGTCAATCTATCTTTTTGTCTAACTATCTATTTGTCTATTTTTCTATATATCTTTCTTGTTATTTCTCTATTTTTTTATATGTTATCTATCTTTCATTCTATCTTTCTATATATATGTCTATCTATATTTGTGTCATTCAATAATCTATTAGTCCAACAATCTATATTTTTATTTATCTATTATCTTTTGATTATCTATCTATGTGTATATCTAACTTTTTTCTATTTGACTATTTATCTATATATCTATTTATCTTTCTATCTAACTATCTATCATCTATCTGTCGATTTAACTATTTGTCTATCTATTGAGTCTGTCTATTAATTAATCTATCTATTTTCTATCTATATATCTATGTATTTATTTGTCTTTAATTCTATCTATCTATCTATTTTTCTATCTATATATCTTCATAAGTTTCTATTTTATCTATCTATGTTTTCTATCTATTTATATTTTGTCTTCTTTTCTTTCCATTTATCTGTATATCTGTCTTTCTTTTTATTAGTCAATCTATCTATCTATCTATCTGCCTATCTGTCTAATAGTGTATCTATCTTTATATCTATCTATCTATTTATCTATATATCATTTATCAATCTATCTATCCATTTATCTATTTATTTTATATGTCTATCTATATATCTATCTTACGTCAATCTATTTATCTATCTATTAGTCTATTTATCAATCAATCTATTTGTCTATTTGTTTACCTATCTAATGATTTTCTATCTATCTATCATCTATCTATCAATCTATCTATCATGTATTTGTCTATCAATTTATCTTTATTTTTGTCTATTTGTCTATCTATCTATCTATGCGTCCATCAATTTGTCTATTTGTCTATTTGTTTATATATCTATCTATCTATTTTTTGTCTGTATTTTTATCTATTTATCTATCTTTTTGTTTATCAATCTATTTGTCGATTTATCTTTCTATCTATCTATCTATATATCTAATTGTTTTAATTACTTTTTGTCTATTAGTCTATCATTAAAACTGTCTAGCTATCTATCTATCCATTGATATATCTATTTGCTTTTCTTTATATTTATCTTTTTATCTATCATTAATCTATCTATCAATCTGTTTTATCAATCTATCGATTTCTCTTCCAATATATCTATTAATCTGTCTATTTTTATCAATCTATTAGTCTATATGTCTATTAGTTTATTATTTTTATCTATCTATTTATTTATATATTTATTTATCTATCTATCTATTTTCTATTTGTATGTGTGTGTGTTTGTCTCTCTATCTTTCTGTCAATATATCTCTCTATCTATCAGTATAATCTTCCTATCTATCTATCTATCTCTCTCCTATCT